>DWPT01005755.1:0-11964 GCA_018251895.1 Agathymus mariae mariae
GCTTCTGTCGCCTCTTACGACACCCTGTTCTGCCAGCATGGGATTGGGGGAAGTATTCTAGGCCGCCCCAATACGGCAAAAAATTGGTTTGCGTACCAGACAACTGCGTGCAGCGGTGCCGAGCGTATTTTTAATTGTTGCGTGAAGCGACACCCACACGCACTCTGCGCAACCTAACGCAGCTGCTGAATGCACGCACTTGTTCAGTTACACATTGAATGTATTCATAAAAACCGTCATGTACCTATATTCATATATAAGTATTTATGAATTATTTAAATTCATAACTTATTGCTTGAAATTAAGTGAATTATCATTATAAATTTATTTTATTTTATGTATATTTATTATACATTTCGGATATAATATGTAAGTGTATGTATGTATTTGATAAAGCAGTAATATTAAAATCACTGACATTTATAACTAACATTACCGGTGACTTCGAATAATACCAAAAGTAAAAAAAATATCCTAAGATAATAATAGAAATATCCGAAATATACAGTTCCAGTACCTTAACAACCCTGTTTAAAACTTTTGTCTATCTGTTTTTTTCGTTATCTGGGCTAATCTTCGGAGAGGCTTAATCGATTTTTAATGGGAAACTGAAAGAAATAAAAAAGAAAATTAGGGTACATTTTATTGACCTTCTGAACGGGGTCTGATAATAACCTGCCAATTTTGACGGGATCTTAGCTACTCTGATGTCAAAATGTCGATGTCAAGATGTCAATCAACATCGATATCGAATCCATACCATAATCGTCACCATGGTAAACTATGTCATCACGAAGTAAATATCAATCAACGATAAAGCTTTGTGTATAGTACAGTTGTATATACAAGTGAGTGTCTCGTGTGACGTAGGCATTGAACAAATGAATGGAATAAATATAAATATTAAATAAATAAATACTTGTTAGTATACTTACAATAAATACTAATAATGAAAATAATTATAGAGATCACTACACTATACAAAGACCTCAAGATCTGGGATACTTAATTTGGATCCCTAAGCGATAACACAAACTATTAAGTAAAGATATTTGAATGTCGCTATAGCAGAACTTATATCGTGCGATGAGCATTTCCTGCAAGAATATTAAGATTTTTAGATCGCTTATAAGAGTTTTTGACTTCGAATTAGTATAGCGGATGTCGATCTGATATTTATTCACTGCAATGAGCTTCTAATTTGTAAACTGAAGGATTATTTTTCCCTTACATAAGTAGTAAATTAATTAATATTGTGTAACCTACTTTCCTATCCCACGATGCATAATTCAATATGTTATATATACGGTATACCTTACAAATTCTTAACAATATAAAATTCAGCAGATAGCAGGAACCTAAAACGTAGGGAATGCTACACAGAAAAAAGAGCAAATTTGAATCAAAAAGTGTTAACACTTGACAAGTGTCATCAAAAAGTAATGATACGAATATGTCAAACTTATTAATTCCATGAAATCAAAATAGTTAGAAAATTGTAAATGTTGCAATGCAGACGCATGTTGCAATGTTTGTAGCGCAATACTTTTACTTTGGAAAATAGTACTAGTGCAAAGTACATTTGATTTCAAAATAACAAAAAATACTTTTACTTTATGGTTTTGTTTGGTTATTTATTAAAAAAGTCAGCCAACTTAAGAAAAGTTTAGCGAGCATTTAATTTGGTTTTGTAGCATTTACGTTTTGATATTTATATTTACTACAATAAATTTCATAGTACAACATGCTGGCGGCATTTTTATACGTATTCGAAGTGAAAAAGGAACTGTTAGTGTGTTTTTCGCTATCGTTGCTGTACTTAACCTACTACCTGGTGGAAGTGGTCAAGGTAAAATCCATTAATTTCGTTAATACTTGTCCTTGCTCGTATAGACGTTGTTTGAGTTACAATGTATAGTACAGTAGCTTCGCACCTATTAAAGTGAATGTATTCATGTTTAACTGTATAAACTCGTTTAATAAATAAGTACTAAACTGAAACTATCAAAATAATGTATATACGAACATAATAAAGATCGAATTTTAGCAAATATCAACGTTCATATTTATGAACTATAATTGTAACCATTTTTATATCAATGGATTTTGTTATGCTGATGTTATTATGGTATAAGTGACTGCTGTCATTACCTAACACTATAAACGTGACACGTAGGCGGCCGTACATTTCAGTTGATTCTAAAAGTTGTGTTATCTACAACAATGCATGAACACTGTGTGTACTAATGTGTGATTAACAAAACTCAATTACCTCCTATAGGAGGGACCTGGTAATATTGCTTCGTATGTTGCCTACTAGAGTGCACATAAGCAAAGGAGGCTAGTTTAGACACAAGGATTTGCAATCACACAGTATATAGTCATTAGCATCTTAACAACTTATATAATTCTCCAGTTAACACAGGATCTGTATAGTCACTGATAAATTGCTTAAGGCAACATGCTTTGCATTCAATATTCATAAATGTTGGAAATCCTATTCAATACACACTACAGGAAAATTCTGATATGTTTGATTATGTAGGATCTATTAAATGTATGTACAGATTAAAGTTTACTGTTAATCTTAATGATTCTCTTCTATCAAAATGGATATGGCTCGTGGACAATCTACCTAAAGCAAAGCAATGATCTACCTAAAGATCCACATGGTGAAACTTTGTTTTTAATATTAAACAGAGATTAGTAACCAGTCTGTATTGTAGAAGCCAATGCTAGTTTGCGGTGCGGGAGATTTTCGAAGCCTGTTGGAGGAGCATGTGCCACTGTTGGGCGAGCACTATTGGCCCACGCCGTGGTGCGTGGAGTCGCGCCTGCAAACCGTGCTGGGTTCGCTGCTCCGTACGCGCCTGCTGCCGCCCGTGCGCTACCGCCGGTACAACTCGTCTGTCATACCACATAACTCACCCAAACAACTACAGCCCAAACAAAGCCATTACAAACAATTAGTAAAAAAACAGTAATTTTGCTGCTGAATGAATGTGCTTTAACATCTACTCTGATTATTAACATGTCTACTAAATTTATATATTTATCAACTATAATAAAAAAATATTACATAACCATAAATTATCAAAATCTTGGCTGTTTTTGGAAGGAATATTGAGCTTGTTAATGTATGAGTCAGTTCCTTATCTATGCCAATTCATGTTTATCTGCTAGGTATTGGTAATAGAAGAAAATGATTGATCCATAAAACTGATAACACTTTTGATAAATTATTATTTGCACATAAAAAAGGAACATTGCTACTTCTACACAACATTTTATTTTCCTTTGCTGTAGTTTCGGATGCCTACCATTAATAACGTGATGAATTGCGTTCAGTGCTTGAAGGACAAGTTTGAAGGCTGTCAGTCTGGTTGTTATCACTAATTGGTTGGAGGCATTTGTACAGTATAAGGATCTCCAACAGTTAAGTTGGCCACTCACGCTTCCATTAATCCACACTGCATCACTAAAATTAACCCATGCCAGCACTTTTAACATAGATATATGCTCATAAATGGATGTCTTAAATGTAATTAATTTATAATGCAGTAGAATTTGAAGTACAAATGCATGAATTGATTATTAAATCAATATAACAATATGGTTAATTTTCAGGGAAATCTTGAAACTGTCTGACGGGGGTCAAGTGGGACTCGACTGGGCGGTGGAGGTGGAGGGTAAGGATACGGACGACGGTGAGGAGGCACTACCTGTGTTGCTAGTGTTGCCGGGGCTGACTGGAGACTCGCAGGCGGACTACGTACGCTGCTTGGCCGCAATGGCGCGTCGCCTGCCCGCGCGGCTCGTCGTTTTCAACAACCGAGGCCTCGGCGGCGTGCCGATCACGGTACCTTCGTCGTTACATACATACTATACTAATAGGGGGACCACAGTCACAGTATTCTCTTGATGAGCGACAACCCTCTGAGGGTGGGGCAGCTGTCAAAATAGACGACTACGACGAACTGTCTTCCAACGCATCCGCTCGCTTGCGGGATGGATGCGAGGAGTATTTGGTTCTCAAGGATTAATTTTTTACCGAAGCTGAAATTCAGGAAAACTAATGTCTCCTGGTAGAGGTGCAGACTTGCATAAACCTGATTGAGACGGAGTCAACTTTCCCCCAAATTGTCGGGATCTCATCCGATTGTCGCCTCGGCGGGACATCGACCGCACCAACTGGACCACAGAGTAGGCGACCGATTGCATGTTGCAGACGCCGCGTCTGTACTGCGCGGTGAGCCACGAGGACCTGGCGGAGGTGGTGGCGGCGGTGCGCGCACGCGGCGGTGGCGCTCCGCTGCTGGCCGTGGGCGTGTCGCTGGGTGGCCTCATCCTGGGCCACTACCTGGCCGCTGCCGGCGAGCATGCCGCCGTGCAGGCCGCGCTCGTCGTCTCCTCGCCGCTCGACGTCGTCAAGGGTGACTACAGACTATTCTAAATATCTGACGGCCAGACGGGTCACCTGCTGATCAGTGAGCGCCGCCGCCCATTTTTGTTTTACACTAATTTTAACAGATTTCCAAAAGTTCTATCTACCTAAATAATCAAATGGACTTAAATGGACTTTTTTACGACTGATGTACTCAAAAATTAACTTTTCGCTATATAAATAAATATAGAATTTGGTTTGTAGTTCTGTGAATTTTATTATATTAGCACTAGCCAGCCAATTTAAATTTTGTTTATTGCCTTGCTCATAGAATGTACATATTAATTTTTTGTCCTATTCCGCGGCAACAGATCCATGTCCCGGGCTGAAAAGCATCCTGGGATATGACCTATAATATAATTTACAAATATGGTATAGTTGTAGATTCCGAATAAATATGATATTACTAGTTACTCGTACTCCTACTTCGATAACAAAGCCTGTCTACATTAAATTACCCGATTGGGCCCTCTTACAATTTTATTGTCAGTAAAGAAAATAATAGGATGCGATCCAGCGGACACCGGACACGGCACTCGGGACAGTCCCAACGGGCACGGGTTGGATTGGAAATATTCGCGAGCCTCGGTCAGATAGGGAAGACAACGATAATGTACTTCCGTGTCGTTTTTACTTTTGTTTTTATTAATTTGTGAAGTGAATACATTTTCAAAGAATTGGAATTGAACTAAAGCCATGGTCCCATCAATATTTATACCTATTATAATTTTAAATATTCGAAATTGTACTAAAAATTGAACAGGGCTAACGGAAAGTAAAACTAAATTGTTAATAGAATGTAAAAAAAAATCAACTGCTATAAATATAATTTAACTTTATTTATACAAACACTTGGATAAGTGACAGTTCAAATGTACATCACTGCGGACAAAATATAAATAAATACAAAATTCGCTGAACTAATATCAACTTTGCAACATAAATTCACTTCTATCGCGTGACGTAAATAATTAATGGTTTCAATAGATGCTTTCTAGATATCGTTTCTGAGCAAAGAAGCTACAGGATCGTGCAATACAGCGCGTTGCTTTTTAAATGGACGGTCGATAGTCGACACCGAGTATTTGTCGACGCAGGCTCCGAGTGCATGGAACGGCCGCCGCTGAACGCGCTGCTGTCGTACCACATGGCGCGCAACCTGCGCAACACGGTGGGTGCGCACGCGCAGCTGCAGCGCGCGGCCGGCGACGCGGTGGCGCGCGCGCGCTCCGTGCGCCAGTTCGACGCGGCCTTCACGGCGGACCACTTCGGCTTCGGCTCGGTGGACGCATACTACCGCGCCGCCACGCTGCGCGGCAAGCTGAGCGCCGTGCGCGTGCCGCTGCTGTGTCTGTGCGCGGCAGACGACCCCTTCCAGCCGCTCGACGGTATGCGACACCGACGGTCACTCGCTCATATGTACCGTAATGTAATGTGTTGTCGTTTCAATGCAGAATTGTTTCTTGTAACAGCATAACACATAACTCACACCCAAAGTCGCGTGCGAGTGAAGGGGGTGTGTCGTCGCTGTGCACGTTTGGAGTGACGTGCGTGATTATAATTTAATATGTTCATTTATATTGCCAGATAACGTTAACTCGGTGCAACGACCGTAAGTAACCCTTCCAAATGAAGTTACGGCTAGAAGGTATCAAGTGTTCCTTCGATATGAAAGGCGTAGTATTTTGATCAAAATTATTCAACTATTGTAAGATGCCATTTTATTACAACTGAATAAATATTTTTTCTTTCTTTCCAATGATATATAAAAATCACTGAAATCATTAATATACCACTTGAACGTTTTCAAACTTCCGAATACAACTTAGCATACCAGCAATTCGCAAATAACGATAGAAATTTCTCAATTTGACGGGCATCAGTGCTGCCGCTGAGCGAGGTGTCGGCGAGCGCGCGCGTGGCGCTAGCGGTGACGGCGCGCGGCGGTCACATCGGCTTCCTGGAGGGCTGGTGGCCCGCGCCGCCCGCGCGCCAGCCGCACGCACAGTACATCGCGCGACTGGCGCATCAGTACTTCGACGCGCTGCTAAGGCCGCCCGCGCCGCTGCTGCACCGTCCGCCCCCCCGCGCCGCCGCCGCCGACAGCACGTAGCACACCGCGCACCTGCCGCACCCGCTGCT
The DNA here is from genome assembly GCA_018251895.1 of Agathymus mariae mariae. NCBI lineage: Eukaryota > Metazoa > Arthropoda > Insecta > Lepidoptera > Hesperiidae > Agathymus > Agathymus mariae. The sequence goes on from DWPT01005755.1 coordinate 6,587, forward strand.
CGACCACCGAGGGCGTTGCACACTTTTGCCTTACATTTATTACAAAACAAAACCGTATCATATAAACAACAAGCGCAACAATTCAGTAATACGCTTCCGTTCGAACGTGTGTGTACCGGAGACCCCGGGGGCCGACGGTGAACGTTAGTTATAATTATATTGTAGCAAAATGCACCGCTCCGAGCCTAATCGGTGACCCCGACAACGCCGACACGGAACGAACGTCGGTAACCGTCGCGCGAGTCAACCTGGTCAGCGGCAGGATCTTCGCGCATCTACTGGCGGACCAAACAGGATGACCGACGCGACCTAACGTCCGACGTTCGGATCGGTGGTAGGTGTTCCATTCTGTATGACAGACGAGGACCGCCGCGCTCACCGGCCGACCGCTGGACCTCCGCATTACCGGTTGTGATAAAACCGAACAAAGCTTCTACGTTAGGTTGTAATAGGCGAGTTAATATATTTGGTATCAAACTCGGTGCGATTGTCTTAAGGCCTCGTCAGAAACGTGTGCGTAAGATATTAAATTATATCGTATTCATATTTATAATATAATATAACACGCAACTGATGGAACCGAAAAAGGTGATATTTATAGACAACGGCCAAGGGACCCGCGACGGCGATGTGCACCGTGTCGTCGCACTGCACCCTGCGATCGTGGAGACGTTGGCCGATTGTTGATTAGTACCGTAAGTGATCAAGTGATCGTCGCGTCGTTGTTATTGTTTAATGTTAAGGAGCTCCGCGACACGCCCGAGGTGGCGCCCGACACGGACCTAGTGTGATATAATAACGCGACTAACTACTAACTGTGTTGTTTAAAATATTGTTGTTATGTTATGTTTAGTGTACGAGATCGAGAGCTGTGATGATTATACATTCGTGCGGCCGACGGACGCACGACGTCTAAACGACGACTGACCACCGCGACAATTATATTGTATTTATTGTATTTACTAACATACGTCCAACGAGATAATAATATACACAAAGCTGTGATGTCTGTGTGTGTCGCGACGCACGGAGCCGCACATATCCGAGAGGTTTATATAGTTTTTACTGAATATACGCATACAAGAAGAACGTGTTTCACTGGCGCCTCCATCCCCGCTAGCGGTCGAGCCGCTCGCCCAGCGCGCGGCAGAAGGCAGCCAATAGCAGCTCTGCGCGCTCGCGGCGCTCGGCGTCCCCCAGCTCGCCCGCGGCCGCGCCCGCTCCCACCCCCGCCTCCCCGAGCGCGCTCAGCGCCAACGCGAACTGCTCGGCGCGTTCGACGTCCACCTCGTCACCCTCGTCCTCGTCCTCCTCCTCGCCGCACGACGAGGATTCATCGGAGTCTACAAGAAACAGAATCGTTAATAACGTCCAGGCTGCCATTACACCTGACAAACCAGTACTATCTCGAACGTTAGCTTCTGTCACAGACGATAATATGTTAGTGTCGGATTTGCACTGTGATCGTTCAGTACATTGGACATTATCATTGCCACGAGGAATTTTGAGATGCCAATGGCTCCAACCCTGCTCGAATCCGAACTGACCTGCCCCGCTCGTAGTGCCACACGCGCAATGGGCCCAGGTCCATCGTAACAGAGATCGCCGAGCTGGCTCGATCCACTTTATTGTTATGACTCGTCGATACTTCTGTGGTAGGTCATTTTTACCAACCTGTCGATTAAAGCGGCGACCGTACAACGTCAGGTGACCGGAGCCCTCGTTTGTCAGCTGTTGACATGAAAGGCCTTCTAACATCACAGTCGAATGTTCAACGTCACGTTCTATTCTGGAATGTGCAGATGGTTGATAGCAAACTTATCCAGACTTTCCATCCATTCACCGGCGGCCGAGCGGCCGATCTGATAGGTCTGAAGCAGCCGCTACTATCACATATTGAGCTAGAGTGTACCGATTACCCGACGTCTAATTACAATCTGTGCATATACAAATATTAAATAATAGCGAGTGCTAGACTAGTACCTCGCAGGGGCCGGGACAGCGCGGGCGCCGCGCGGTCGAGCCGACGTAGGCCGGGCCAGCGGTGCGCGTGTAATGCGTCCCGCACGCGCGTCACACCCTCCGTCGGCTGCAGCAGGGGCACGGGCTCGTAGTGCGCCCGCGCTGCCCACTCGCCGAGCGCCCCCTCGCCGGCCGCTCGCAGCGCCGCCACACGCACCGCTGCTGAAGCCGCGCACGCGCACTCTCGACGCTCCGCACGCGCCGCGACCGACTCGTCCTCCGCTTCACACTTTAATAACTCCATAATGTTGTTACCAAATGCAACTGTTGTCACCGAATCGGCAAAGACGATTACAATATACTCTTGATTATAATGAGTGTACTACGTTATGTACGCAGCAACTAACCTACAAACGAACAACAAGGCGTCCCAGATGGTAAGCGGCAACCGCAGTCAGTGGACTGTCGCGCCGGATGGAACCGGGCGCCCGCTTGCTGCTGGCTCGTCAACTTTACAGTCGAAACATGTACCGGTAAACACATTCAACTGTTCATTCTAAAAAAAGGTAGCTAACCAGGCGGATAAAAACACCACCACATCAAATCGTATGGATTTTGACAACATCATTTTTGGACTAAGACCAATTCGAATGTACGAACTGTCCCAAAAATTAAACAGTAGCAATAGACACGTTTGGTACATAACTACACCCAAGCTTTCTTTCAAAACACTCGTTTCTGTTGCATTATTGGAGAAATAATTAATAACAAAGTTGACCGCTTCCTTAGATAACTTCCATAAATGTTTAAGAACGAACAGAGTAAGAAAGCATTACCTCGTCTGGTGTAAAGTAGGCGACGTGCGCCTCGACGCGCGCGCCCTGTGCAGGCGACGCGTGATGCCGATCGGAGTCACCGTGTGCTCGCACCAGCACGTCGGCGCAGTAGTACTTGTTCACCAGCCGCCACACTCGGCCGGCGCCCTCGTCCGGCTCGTCCGGAGTGCCGCTCTTCACCTCGCGTTCCGTTTCAGTTACTTCATTGTCGATCAATTCTGGAGCAGACAATACTGGTATGAAGTTTAATCGTGTAGCGCAAGCCTGAGAGTCAACGATGTTGAGCCTTCTAATATGGCGTTACATCGATGGATGATGATTTCATACTAAATAAAGCTAAAACTTGATACTAACTGATTCAGAATTTTTTTCCCATATACAATTGTTTACGTCGTAACAATTTTACATTACGCCCATACACACTTATGTACAATGAAACTGCCCACAACACTCCTTAATATATAAGGAGTGCCTTAACTGTTCATTTCATTTAATATTCAATTCAATTAAAACTAAATAAGTTTGATGATGACATAACAAACAACTTTTACAGCAGAATTAGCCTTGAAATCATTATAGATACAATTTATATGTTATATTGTAAATCATTAAAGCAGTTAAGTCTTTGCTTAGACTTAAATAGGTTTCAGTGATGATAGTGACTTCAATCAATACAGCCTGAAGCTCGGCCACAACAAAGCCTTTTTCAGTGTTAAATATGGGCTAGGAATGAAACCCATTGTACTGATTGTCCATGACATTTCATTCAAGTTAATGAATTCTATCTTTTTTTATGTTCAAATCATGAGTTGAGAATTTGCTCCATTGAATATAATAAGCAGGACCACATCAAGAGTATATCTATATTCTACTATTCCACCATGTTTCATACATCTCTCATCATCTGGTCATAGACATCCATGTCACCCATGTATTATGCATCATAAGTTTTAAATATGGAATTATGTATTTTCTTACTGTGGAATTTGGATGTATTACTTATTCTTATTTCATTCGGCTCTGATCTGGCAGCTTAATAACAAAGTTAAATAGAATAATAAACAAGGTAACCTTACCATCTATTTTCATTTTACCAACTCATATATCAAACAAAGTAATGAAAATTACCAGTTAAAAATTTAACAAACTTCCTTCTATCCTTGAATAAGCCAACTGCATAAATGCTGAAGTTTTGCAAACCTGGTAAGTTTGCTGTAATACCCTAATACATTTCAAAATCCAAAGTTCTGTTGTAGTCCATTAAAGTAGTAACAGGACAATCACTGAGGCCTAGAAGCTAATTTTTCCCACTACCTTCAACTCTGAACTATGAAAGGGTAATATTTGTTGTAGATGGCATTTTTCCTGGATCTTGAGGCTTTTACACTCAGTCATCAGACTACTGACAAGAAGTCAATATCTTTGGTTTGTTCCATGTGTGCAAATGACAATTGTTCTTTCTTATGATCAATGTTGTCCTCAAACTCGGTAAGAAGTTCTACAATGTCAGTATAGATTAAAATGTCACTCATCTTAAAGAAACAAAATGACAATAATAATTATAAACTAAACATGAACAGATTCATTTAGATACGACCCTCAATGACACAGTTGGGAAGGTTAACTTCATTAATCTGTTTTATTCATGCTTTATCCCTAAGTTGTTATTATCATCAAAACGTTAACAGTATAATAAACGTTAATCCTACTTTACCATAAATACAACGTTATTCACTATATTCAACAGAGAAATAAAGTCTGCTAGGTTGCTCCTGTACCAGAAAAGAATACCTTGAAATTTGACACGAGCGGAACTACTCTTTTCCGTACAATGACACGATACTAGACTCTGACCATTAAAAGGGCACAAGATAGAATGGACCGAATGGATCTTGTAACCTACATAACTATATAGGGCGGTCCCGAAAGTGTTACATTTTATACCGTTCGAATAAGTTATTTGTACTACACTTAAAAATTTCTGACCTGATATAAATTCTTCCGCAGTTGCTTTATCGTATGCACTTACTAATATAACCGGCAAAATACTTTTTGGCTTCATGACTGTAAAATATAAATTTATTTAATAAACACAAGATTATTTGATTTCTTATTGTGAACGGAGTCACTGTCATATCAATGTCATTAATGCCATCTACAGACCAGTATGTACTCTGTGCTACAGACAACGTCACGTCAAAATCAGCATAGCTAAACAAAAACTATACAAGCATATCTATATACCATAAAGTTAATTAGCATAATAACTTAGCGTAATAGAGGAACACTCATCTCACCAACGCATCACCAAAACCCAAATGTGCATGTGTGTAATAACGAGAACGCTTGATTCAACAGTGTTGAGTGACTCTTAGTGATGTCATATTCACGGCCATGCATTGTCGACATTAATGTCGACTATTTCATCACAAGTTTATAAATGTAGTTCTCTTGATTATTTATTACATGTTAAAATATATAATAACATGCTATTTATAGTACTTCTCTTTACTTCGCATCGTTTAAACTTAACCTTTTTTTTTTATTTTTTAATGGTGAACGGATTGAAATTGTGATTAA
>DWPT01005756.1:0-11963 GCA_018251895.1 Agathymus mariae mariae
GAGGCTTCCCTCTGCTCCGATTGGACGTTTAATAATACAATGAATTTTAAATAAATTAATAACATTTTGCAAGCTATTAAAATTAAATTAAACCAAGATTTAACAAATGTTTTCAGTAAACACACGCCGCTCACTTCCGATCGACTCCCACATCGTAAGTAGCCGGGAGCTCCGACGCGGGCGAGTTATTCCAGTCCTTTGCAGTGCGGATAGTGAATGAAGACGCGAACCGCGTCGTCCGTGCAGGTGGTACGTTCACTACGTAAGAATGGATACCCGTCGTATTATTTACTTGTCTACTTATTATTTGTTTTGATATGGAACTAGCAAGGCGAAGATATAAGGGACTCTCAGACTGGGGATAGAAGCCAATCTCCTGTCCAGTATCCTGTTAACCAACGATCCAGATCTCTACCTGTTGGTGCCTTTGTGTGGTTGAGCTTTGTTCCGTATCCGGTTAAAGGTACTTGCATAAAGACATAGATCTCTCGGTGTTGTGGCATTCGAGTCTCTTAGGAGCTCTGTTGCTGGCGTATGTCTTGGTCTCTAACGCCACAACAGCACTGAATGGGTGAGTGGAATACTCCCAGTCCCAACGAGAAAGTCTCGTGTACTATATTCGATCGCTAATGCGGTAAAAATGTAAGCCAACAACCCACTTAAGTGTTACGGTAATCGTTCAGGTGGCGATAGAAAAGGCCCTAAATCATGTTGCTAATGCTTGGCAAGTAATCCGTCAGGCAGCATCTGCTGCGCGCCCGACGGAGCCGCAGCGCTATTTATCTCACCTCAACAACTTTCAATAGAATTTCTTTAAACCATCCTATATTTTAATGGAAACAAAACTCGTATGTTTATATTATTTTTTTGGTAGTTGCACACAGCTTAACGCATTTATTCGTTATATAAATCATCAATCGAAAAAATAATCGATTCACTAAAGAAAATGTTTCTTGCTTTGTAGTATTTTGAAATAGCCCTTTGAAATCTGAGATATTTCTGTATTTATTCTTTTTTGTATTATCAAGTATAATTTTGTTAAGGCACAAATAAATGATATAAAAAAATGTTAAATTATCTATTGATGGAATACCAAAATTTGTTAAGGCTCATTGTTTATCTCCATAGACAATATTATCATCTTTCGCTGTATTTAAAGAAAAAGATTTTGCTTCATTTTAAAAAAGAATCACGCGTATCGGTAAGTCTTATCCAAAAAAAATCGGCCAGTATTTATTTCTTCTTTATATCGTATATAGAGTCCAAAAAGGGTTCCCATAAGTCTCTTGGTCCCTAAGGCATTCGAAAGTATCACAGCTATCACCTTCAACGGTACACATCTGCGCGGGAAATCTCGCGAGCTGTCAGCCGCACCCGTCCTTATTTATCTCAAACTTCTAATTGATTCGTTTCGCGCTCGTTTGTGTTCCATTTTTAATAAATTTATGCAAAGATTTCAATGTTGAGAAAAAAATTGGAAAAAAGATTATTAATGATTATTTGTTGCGAAAGATGTGGCAATATAATAATTTTTGTGTACAATTTTGTTTTAGTATTTTTGTTAATATAAAGATAATACGATACGTAAATTCTACTCTTAAACTTATATAAGTAAATTTGATAGAGAAGTTACTAGTTTCAAGGCAGTTCATTTAGATTAAGTAGTTCAGTAAAATTACACGAAAATATTACTTTTCCAACATATTTTGTTACTTTCTTTTCAAAAATTTTCTTACGATCTCATGAAATTTAAATGTTTTATGATAATGAAATTAATAGTCTATTTTTGGTCGCCCACACGGGTTACACTGGCTAAACCTTAAGTGTACATGATGCACTCAGGATCTACGTAGACAAGAGCTACCAGTACATTATAGTAGCTAGTAGTATATATAATAATTGAAGTATTGTTAAATGCAAACTTGTTACGAAATATTTAATATATTGTTATCCAATTTATTCAGTCTCCTACAAGTATGAAAATATTTTATATGTTGTGCATAAACGGAAATTAAGTTTATTTACTAAATATAAAAAGTAAGTATAAAAAATGTATTACGTAATTTAAGAAACCCGAATGCGTTAAAAGCAAACTTAAAAATATGTCCTACTAATCTCTCCCATCACACAGTTCACGTACACCATAAGCTGAGATCCTGACAAACAAACAAACACATTGGTAGGTACGCGCTAAACACGAAATCTTCGCGTCGCAGAAGTACCACATCATATTAAATTGCAAATTTCTATGTAAATGTCAAGAAAATGTATTGGCAATAACATAATTTAGCAGTTTTCCAATTAGTAAGTGTACAAAAAGCCGTCTTTGTCGTGTTTGAATTTATATTTTCTTGACAGAAAATACTAGAAGCGACTCGTCAGCCCGGCCACACGCCACACGACACACTTGTCACAACAAACGTCATATTATAGAAAAACGTAAGTAATTTAAGATTCAAACACTTGGCTGTTAGAAATAACATGAGTATATACCAATTGTGAAACAATATTAATAACATAACCTTGGTTTTGAGATATTTCGCAATTGATATTGGATTTGAAAGTTGTTCCAAAATAATGGCCACGTGAATGGTGACAAATAATGTTTTAAATTTAAAATCCTAAATATAAAACAAATAAGTTTTTATTGTTATAATATGAGTGATACATGAGTGCTTGAAGCGGTGAGAATTTGGTCTATAGCAGGATGAAGATTTAGTTAAAGTATTGCAATCGTGTAGTCGGTACTTACTCTACTTACTTCAAGGGGTAACCACCCCCGGGGGGGGCGACATCTGCTCGTACAATTTCCAGCAGGGACCTGTCAACCGCAGCTGCGCCTTATTCGTTTAAGACCCCAAATTGATTCATTATTATTTCTAATTTTCTATACTCACACAAGTGATCCTTGAGAAAAAAAATCAAAGGTTACTAAGCGCCGGCTGATTTAGCAATGAAATAAGTTAAATGAAACGTTGCTTTATTTGAACCGGTAAACGCCTCCGCTTGGCTTCGGAAAGTTCAGCGGGAAGAGAACCATTTCCCGGGATGAAAGGTATTAGATTACGACCCGTTATACAAGTTCCAAATATCAAGAGTCATTTAAACCAGTTCACCATAATGTGCCGGCTGGCTGTCGAGCAAGCTTCAGCGGGCGAAATCCCCTCGTTTTTTTTTCTACTTATGAATTAGAACGCTGTGGTGGAGATTATTTTCTCGTCACCTTTATACGTAACACATACTACTAAACTTTGGAGATTTTCGTATGTCTCGAGATAACTCAAGAACGGCTTGATCGATGTTCATGAAAATTGGTATGAAGTGAGAGCACATGCTTGTGAACACGATGGGCTGTATAAAATGTCAGTTAACCTAATTATGTCTAATCAAGGCAAAACATATTAAATTTTAAATAATCATGTATATTTAATTAATAGTCCAACCCAAACGAAATCGGAGGGGGGCCGCTAGAATGTTATGTAGAGGATTCATTTAACTCTAAAAACTATTTTTTATTGAGATATTTTTATTTGTTACTCAAATTATTGCAACAGGGGGACCTGGCGGCACAGTCTCGTCTGTTACTCAACCGAGTGCACCTCGAGCCGGGAGGTTGTCTTAGCCTCCAAACTGAATGAAGTCTCTTACAATCTATATAACCTGAAATTGAAAATAAACAAACATGTCAAGTACCTTATTCATTTTAGATGATTTCCACGCTATGTCTTAACAGACGGACAAACAGTTAAAAAAAGTTGTCTTCAATATAGATATGAAATTTTCCAAAAAATAAGTAAGGTATATTCAACACACAGTATTATTATTAATAAAGCTGTAGGTTATGATATTTTTCTGTTTGTTAAGGGTAGCTACGCTGAGGAGGCGGGGGTGCAGCGGGGTGGGAAGCACCATCTGTGCGTACAGTCTCTGGCAGGCGCCGTCAACCGCAGCCATGGCTTATTTATTTGAGGCCCCAAATTGATTTGTTTGATACGCGGTTCTTCGGGCGTTTTACTATAGTTCGTACCTCGTCAACTATATATCTATAGATTCATATACAGAGAGCGGTAAATACTATGGCTAAATAAATCCATAATGGAGTCCAAGTTTCTCCCGTTCCTGGTACACTCTGCAGTACAACGAACGAGGCGACGGCTTTGAGCCACTCAACATAATTATCTCATAATGGATAGTGGTGGTGGGAAGTAAGACTCTCATACTTTCCAATGGCTTGGCCAGCTACCATTCTACTTTCAAAAATCGGTAGTGACATGTTTCATCGAGTTCCAGTTACAATGTTGAATATTTTGATTCGTTGAAAATTTAATTAACTGTTGAGTTATTTTCTAAACATACTTGTGTGCATAGCTGTTCGCTTCTGCTACTAATCCTGTCGTGGCTGCCACGGAGTCCTGGACGTGCTTAATGCTACAGATGATGGAGTGAGAGTCACCACTTGCTATCAGCATTCTGATCCCCATTTGCCCATTATTCACATTTAAAAGGAATACGGAAGAGATAGTACCATTAGTATAGAAATAGATAATTATGTTAATGACATGTGTAAATCAGATATTTAATTAAATAAACGTACACACACACACACACACCCCCGCTGTACCCGATGCCCTGTGTTAATAAATAATGTAATTCTGCAAGAACGTTGGTGGGCATGCGACTGTGTCACTACATCACCGTGGGTCGCCAGCGCGCCGGGACTGGGTTCAAAATTGGAGCGCACTCGTATTTTGTCAAAAAATTTTGTATATTAAACCACTTTCTTTGGTAAAAGATAATGTTGTAGCAAACAAATTATCTCGAAGGTGTCACGTCAGTCCATCAGATGTTGTCCTCTTACGTATTGTCTATGGGTGATGGTGATAGGTGATGGAGAAGAAAAGTTTCAATAGCTACCAAACAAAAAAAAAAGAAAATCTTGTGACAAACAGTATTAAAATGTTTCGTCTTTGTTTTTTTATGTATAAAAGACTATTTCTTATAGTTTTCCAGGAACTTTTTCCCCAAATATTTTTTAATACACTACAACTTATTAATAGCTACCAAATATACAACAATAAAGAAAATCAATGAACAAAACGCAGGAGAAAATGGATGTAATGTTTTTTCTTCAAGTAATAATATGTACTTTACAGTAAATGCTATTATATATGGTAGATGACGTCTCCCAAAATTTATAATTATTTTATATTTATAATATATTTATAATTAAATATTTATTTTAAGTCTGGCAACTGTAATCTACAAGTGTTTAGTGTCGACTGTTTAAAAATTCTGCATAAAAAGTGACATTAGCGCCGCCGCGGCACGCCGCGCCACGCCGCGCCGCACGCCAGCCTGACGCTATAATATTATACGATTTCCTAAATGAAAATCCATATAACACGCCAGTCCGTGGCATATGGTGGCGCGCGCGGATCTCGGCTCGCTGGAAACTACTTGGCCGTAGAACGGACTGGTGCGTGCAAGTTCAACCATCGTTTTTTGTTACTTAGTTGTGATTTATTAATTAAATATTTTAACACTGCTTTACGTAGTGTACACTTATTTAATAATACCTTGTTAATAATAAATTATGTTTGTTACGAACATAAACTCCATTTCTCCATCGAACAACTTGACGTACGGCGGGCATCCATCCTTACGTAGTGAGCGCACTGCAAAGGACTGGAACAAGTTGCCCGCGTCGGTGTTCCCGGCTACTTATGATGTGGGAGTCTTCAAGAGGAGAGTGAATAGGCTCTTATAACACCTTAGACTTCATCACCACTTTCCATCAGGTGGGATTGCTGTCAAGCATTAACTCATTCTATGTAAAAAAATACAACTTAAGACACAAACACACACTGTTTGTTCTGTCTGTCTGTTGTCTATTCTTGGATATTATGGTTCTTATATAGAAGAGCGGGGAACATTAATTAGTCTAATTCATTTTACTTTGACATAACTCACTTAAAATAGCTTCTTAGCAGATAAAATTGACATTAGATGAAAATAACAATAAACATAGCAAAACAATTTTTATGTAACTCAGCATTTATATTTTGTACACTCTTACCTATTTTTTATCATATTTTCTTGATTTATTCAGGAAATTAAACAAGACGTGACCTTGTTCTATTCTAACAATATGGTTTATAAAAAAAATATCTTAACGTTATAGGTGATCAATCGATCAACAACGGGGTAGTAAGTTGGATCATAATATGTATGTTAATGTCATTATTCAACTAAAGATTGTTCTACAAATATTGTACATTGTAGTAATCATAATGAAAACGAAAGAGAAAAAAAAAACTGTAGCCACATCCAGTATCCCTACATCCGTACCACATTCATTAAAATTTGCCAAACCCGACGCGTCGGCCGCACCTGACGCGCTGGCGCAAGGCCGAGCGTCGGCTTGTGTACTGCGGCATACATTGCTGTTTTACTACACGCCCGCACGGTGCCGCTAGTACGTACACAGGAACAGATGCTGCAGCTCAAACAAACACCGTGTTTGTTTTTAATACTTCGTTTAACAAGCGGATTTCCGATTTTAACTTAAACTTGCTCAACAACGGGTCGGTGATGCCTTTGGTAATATGGTCGGGAATGGGCAGTGGTTGCCACTTACCATTAGATGCTTCTTTATTGGGCTAGGATTTAAAACTAAAACTCAGTAGTGACATTACAGCGTGAGTGAACAATATTAACGTCAGTAAGTGGCCAGCAGCAACAGTCTACTGATGGGAACTGACCGGCTGACCGGCGCCCGTAACACGATCAGCACCAGCTGGCAAGTGATGTGATGGTACCGGTAAAAGCTGGCATTCCAACGCTGCAACCCAAACATGGAAAAGCGTTTCACGGTCGATCACCGTTCCAGTAGGATGATACGAGTAGTTAGGCGAATAAAGAACCTTACGTGATGTACAAGATGTCGGGGTGATATTTGTCCATATTACCCTTCCGTCAGTGCACTCGCCGAAGTATAAACTTTCCTTCACATTAACTGGATTTGTGGTACACCGCGCCAGTCCGGTTTTCCCGATCCTTTCGTAAGGTGACCTCACTTAGGGAAATGAATGATACAAAACTTGCTACTAATAAGCTTTATATTCTTCCCTCCATTACAGTTTTGATTAATTAGGCAGCACTTAAAGAGTGTCTTAATAAAATCACCAAGCAATTTTTACAGATCTGAATATCGGTATAATCCTTTTGAGCAGAGGGCATTCATTCCTCCGACCATTTCCGACACTTTATTTTTAGCCCTATCTTCATTGTAGGCAACTGAACGCGTCGGGGTTCGTGCAGAAAAAAAAAATATTTAGAAAGAATGCGATATAAATTTATAAATAAAAAAATAAAACAAAAAACGTTATTCTAAATTTTGTGCATAAACAGTATTTAGCAATAACGGAATTAACGTCATACAAACATACATGTATTCAGAAAGGCATATCCATGTAACTTTTCCGTAGACATTAAAGTGTAGTTTGGGTTTAGGTTAGGTTAGATTATCGGATCCCTACTCATATCGTGTTTCATTTAGGCTCATTACAAGCACAAAAACACAATCGACACGCGAACGATGAACTCCATTGATACGAATGCAACGCAAACGTTGAGACTCTCATGATACCAAACGTCGCTCGAGCGACATCGATGCGACCGGAGGGCGGCGGGCCCCGGCGTCTGAAATTATACAAAACTTTTTTCTTGGATTCGGTTCCGGTTTCGGATATACATTTATTTTGTATAGCCGATGGTTTCGGTTATGGTTATGGAGCTCGGTGCTCCAAAACATATCCGATTGGACCGAATGTGTGATTGAGTGATGAAAGTGAATGGTGTCAATGACTTGGTGACTTTTTTGGTAGTTCCTTCTGTGGTATTCCCTTAGCGCTGTGGTAGGAGGATCGAAAACTGTGCAAACAGAGCACTCTTCGGGGGCCGGCGTTGTCCTGCTCCGGTACTGACTACGTCCATAGACGATTGTGAACACTTACCTGTTGGCGGCCCGTCTGCTACCTGTGCCCTTGAAGGGCAACCTTGGAGGGGACTAGAAAGATAAAGCTAAGTGACGCCAAGAAAGAACCTGCCGCCATTACCTCCAACTTTGATCAGCATGACACAGTGTAAGCAGGGGAGGTTTGCTTGGACCTCACAACGGAAAGCCGGGTATACATCAAACCTTGAAGAACAACTGATCTTCGATTTTCTACTAACGGGCAGACGACCGGCCTGATGGTAAGTAGTCACCATCGCCCATGGACATCAGTATCACCAAAGGCATCACTAATGCGTTGTCGGCCTAGAAAGAACAAGTAAGAAATTACTGCTTACGAGCCCCCTGTTGGAACACGCCGAGTCGTTTCGCGGCTGACTCAAGCATGAGGGTGGTCTCTAGTCAGGCAGGCTACACGGAATGATAATAATACTGATAAAATAATACTTATGCGAAGGTCTACCACCAAGCATGGCAGCCTCTGTCACCTCCTACGACACCCAGTTCTGCTAGCATGGGAAGGTGATCATAATTGTAGGCCGCTCCGATACGAACAAAACCTATTTATAATGAGGCCGTCTATTATTATGTATGTCTATAAAACCGGAGGTGTGAGTGTGTGTGTGTTAGTTTATCATTAGTGTTAGTGTTCTGTTGTTGTGTCAATACAACTAAATAACCTTAGCGAATGTACATCCATTAACCGACTCAAATTTTATATTCGGCAAAATCAACATTTTTAGAAGCATTCGATGTCTCTCAGGTGGTAGTTCCCACAGTATGCTAATACTGTTACCACATCTTCCGATCTCTGTAATTCCTAATAACACTTTGACAACATCCTTATCAATTTCAACTTTAGATATACTGGAAATAGAGTTGAAATTGCAATGTGTTTCTGTAGTCCGACGAGTGTATAGATGCGGGCGCGCGAGCGATTTTAGTCAACTTATCTATATTATTGATGTTTCTAAGGGCGTTTTTGCCCTAAATTGAAAGGAACAGATGACAGTTCCCAAAGTGATGGGTTTTTGTTTTCGCAGGGATCGCTTTTGTGTTTAATTTTAATTTACGTGGGTTCCGTTCGCTCCGAATAAATCCAATTAAATATTTTTTCATTGTTTTCCGCAAGATGAAAGGTATTAGAGTGAGTGACAACACAAAGGTTCTACCGGTGTTTGAAGCCTCTGTCGTTTCAATGTTTTGAACCCCAACGGTCTGGGATCTGTCTATGGTCGAGTAGAAATCTAACTTCGCTGCACGTGCTGTACCCCGCAGGACAGAGTACTTGATGATGGCGCAGATTTCTCCTTTAGGAGTTCCTTAATACGTATCGACCAGCCTAATCCCAAGAGCAGCCATGATGGTCTTTGTGGCTTCTGTAACACACATAGTTTTGGTACATTTTTACAATACAACTTCCATGCCCGTGTCCGTGACCATCAATCTTAAGTATCTTGTACAAACGAAACGTATAATATCACCAATAAATAATTACTCGGTCGCGTCGCACGTGCGGTGCCGCCGGAAAGCCTTATGTTAAAGCCTCTGACGCGCGCCACACCTGCGCCTGTTTGCAATCGGTCGCAGGTGTGGACCCGCCATTAGGCAGCCTGCAAACTCATTTATCATTTTTGCTCGTGAAAATGGATGCTATTTCCCAGGAATGTTTATTTAACCCGCAGATTTTGACCTCTCGAGATCGGCCTATTAGTAGACGCATGAAGAATTATAATAGCATAATTTTGATTGATCGTGTAAAAGCAGATGTTTCAAAATCTATGGACGGCTAGGTCTGTGTACACTCTACACTGAACTAGAAATTAGGTGACGCACATAAAACTGTATTCAACCGTCCAATTAATTGAACACAGCTGCGTTTGGTGGTAAAAAACAAAATTTATATTTTAATCTCGCTCCGCTTCAGAAAAACTCCCCTACGCTTAGAAATAGCGTCTGCATTGTTTGAGAACTGTGTTTCTCTCATTCAGTGCATTAGAAATACATATATCGATTCACAACTTTTTTATTTATTCACGGATTGAAATGAAACTAACTGTAAATGTTACGTGACGCACATTACGTACGTTACTGAATATCGCAATGAAATCGGATAAGCCGTTTTTGAAAAAATCAAGAACAAACGCACAGAGAAACAAATAAAAATTCTAACAACTATTGTTTTGGATTCTATTGCGTTAATAAAATTCTTAATAGTCGGTTCTTTCATATATATCCTTCATATACAGAAAGCAATCAGTTAGAATTTTATTGTGTGCATAGATTTAGATAGATTTGCAACATTCAACAAACGAGTTGTCAACGTCACAGATACCTAATAGTTATTTGTTAATATATAGTTACGATCAATGAAAACAAAGCCATTTAATTAATAATTATATAGCACTGTAGAAGATGCATATAACTAATAAATCTGCTCATCCAACACTAGCTGCTTCTAACGTGAGAATGAAGTATTATTTTTTTAGCTTAAACGGTTCTATTGACAATAAATATAACAATGATGTAGATAATGTACTAGAAGCTCACAAAAAAATTGAGTAGGTCCTACTTGCCAGTCATCACATCGCTCTCCTCGTCAATCAATTGATCAGACGAAAAAATTAAAGTTGGGCGAGTGAAATTTCTATCAAGTCAACCGCTATATCATTATAAATGGTATTTAAATATTTACTCAAGCTACGCTACGCATTATGGATTATAATTTTTTTGTCTGATTTTGGTCTGTCTAAATTGACTATATTTCACCAATGTAATCCAAACCAAACAAATCTATTGTTATTGTAGTGTCAATGTCGATACCCGTGCTACGAAGGTCCCGTAGCCCGTAGATTTGGCCGTCGTAGCACTTGGCGTAGTAGTTCGCTACGGAGTTCCTGTGTAGCTACACGGGAAACAGGTCCACAAAACAATACATTAGAAGCCACATATTTCTATTAGAGGTCTATACGTACGGGAGGTGTAAATTGTACATAGGTCCCGCCACCATGTGAAGAGTTCAGAGTTATTTACTAAATGGCGGACTTAGTTTTACATTTAATCGAACACATTCTGAAACCAGTCTCTACTTCGAGCAATCTTTGATTCTTACACCTCCCACTTGTGATTGGAATATATCTGCGTCCGTGTCCACGCATCATCGCTGTCAATGTACCCGCAATTATTTTAATTGCGGCTTAAACAAAAACTCATTAGCATTAACCCACGGCACCGTTCACCGTTTTAAAATCCGACAGGTTACCAAACAGTACAAATTATGGGTGTAAGGTTTGTGCACGTAAACAAACATATAAATTTATCGGAGCGAGCCCCATGTGCCGGAGAGCGGGTGGACAAACAAGTCCTATCTCGTGTAGGTAATCCGGAGCTGTGCAGCCGGCGGATAGCGAGATGTTGACTATCTAACAGACAGAATATCGTTATTATCCATATTCTCTTGTTTCGTATCGGTAACGTTTATATCCTCTTAAATTAATAATAATAATGTGTTGTGGTTATTGAATACCGTGCGCCGCTTCTTCACCGTGGCGAAAACACTTTGAGATGGTGGTAGTATTTATGGGAAATCACAATAGATGTAATGTAATATTGTAATATTGTATTATAATATTGTAAATAATCGTGGAGGCGATATGATATTATACCTGCATTCCTTGCTCCGCTAATCTTTAGATGTGTTTCTCACTACCAAAATAGAGGTGCGGAATGAAAGTGGCACTGTTATTAACTTATGATTTATTTTGCACGTATCCAGTTCAGCGCGGCACATGCATAGAAGTATGAGGTCGTGGATGTACGGCCTTTCTGTTTCCACTCCGCAACGTAATACTCTCCTGGTGAACACGGCCGAAATGTAGTAGGCGGTCCCGAGAATATGGAGATGTAGTCAGTATGTTGAACAGCACGGTGTAGACGAGATGGTGAATGC
>DWPT01005757.1:0-11963 GCA_018251895.1 Agathymus mariae mariae
GGAGATGATTATTGCATTGTTGTACTTTTTATAAGCACCACCAGACTACAATCTCATCTGGTAGTCAGTGGAGATGTGCTCCGGCGTGCTAAAACAGTTAAACTTAATAGGAGCACTAATGAATTAAAGACTCGGTTATTTGACCACGTACCACTTGATAGCCTGCCTGCTCGTTGTTGGCTATTTAAACATTTATTTATTTAAACATTACATTCGTTTTCATTTAAAATGTTTAGCAAAAAGTTATAGAACTGCAACTTTTAAAATAAATTTAATTCCAGTTAACGTTGAAACTGTTACAACGAACATTGTGAGAGCATTAAAAACTCCCAGTTAGGGGAGAGCAGCTCGCGCGAGAAACGAATTATTGTTTTTGACTCTTTACGTAGGGCTGTGTAGTTAAATTACATAAAGTATAAATATAGCAGCATGACATCTCTGTACTGGGAGTAAACTATAGTAGAAGTTTGTTCAATTATAATAATAGTCTGTGGTGGGACAATCAGTAATATTATTATTACTGGAAAATTTTATTGTAGTTTGACTTTACGGTCGTCATAGCGGCCAAAACATTAGATTGTTTGTACGTCTGACCGTAAAATCATCACGAAGAAACCAATGATCACATTTAGATCATGCTTGGCAAGTTTTTCGTAATATCTAGGATAATTTTCTTCACCGGAATTGGATCTAGTCCCAAAGAATAGGATGTAAAAGTTTAGTATTGTATGTTAAAAGGCTAGTTTGTAAACTTTGACTGCTTCTGTGTAGGTATTGGACAAAACAAATATGTCTTTAATTTCAAGAACTTTGAAAACTAATCCGTTGAACCTTAAAATATGGTAAATATAAAAGTTATACTACGCTTGATAATAACAAGCAGAAATTATAAAGGGTGCGTAAACCAAATTAGCTGACGTAAATGTTTTAAACGTGTAAAACAAGTTTTCCGAACGTAATCGAGTTTACTAATTTTATTATAATAGGATAGACATTTTGCCTCTATGTCTTATGATCGTATTGGTACCGCAAGAGGACATACACACCGGATATCAGATGAAATCATTATGTTGTCCGCGTGAAATTTCCACACGCACAATAAATAAGTATATTTCGAAATCTATAAAAGGCTTAATTAAAACTACCCATTAAAGGTTTAAAGGTTATGTCAACATCTGACAAACGAATAGGTCAAATTCAAATTCAAATCCAAAATCATTTAATCATATAGGTATTCTGTAAATACACTTATGCACGTCAATTTTTTGCTTCTACTACCGTTTCGGAAAGGTGCTTTATCAATTCTAAGTCATCATTGTCGTCCAAGGATGTCTATAACATTAAAAGCATAGTAAAGGTTTCCTAGGTAAGAAGAAAGTGCAGATTTTTATGTCGCTTTCCAACACTGCAACACAAAGCATTTTATTCTGGAAAGAGGGTAGTAAGTCAATCACTTAAGAACTCTACCTTCATGCACATGTGTATGCGGTATTATACTGGTTGTTTCAGTTGACAATATCCTCTGACAGGAGTGAACTGATGCCATTAATAAGCCTGATAAATAAAAGTGAGATTCAGTGAAAAATTTATTTCCTCAATTCAATAATGCCTTGCAGACTTTACACCAAAATGCAAATGACAAAAAACTACTTGTCGTCAAAGATACTATTTTGTTGTAATTCAGTTACTCGCAGAACTTGTTACAAATTTTGTAATTCGGGCTAAAACGTAGATTAACAAAGTAAAGAGAAGGAATATTGAAAAATAATAAATTAGTTTGGTTAATTTAACATTTATCCATAATATTTACGTAAAATGGACTACAAACGTATATACAATGATACTTACAAAATCATATAATTATAGTCTATGGATTTTACATTTTGCCGTTTGCGTCTGTGGAAAACTTACCACCTGTCTACGGTCTATTTCTTCTCCGCGTTTATCTGTGTTTATTTATCTGCGTTAGTTTTGAATACCGAAGTCATAAAATAATATTATTATCTTGGTTTCGCTTTACAAACTTGGTAGACAAAAGTTAAACTTTATGTCATTCATAATATAATCAACTCACAGCTATGTTGTTTGGAATGTCAAATAGTTGCCTAATTCTCTGGAAGGTAAACTGATATGTATAGAATACTTGTAAATGTTTTAACAAGACGAGATAGTTTGAGGTGTAAGATGCTCGATCCAACCTCGAGTCGAAACTAAACATTGCTGACAATGCACCCTGCCAAAGGAAATGGTGCTCGATATATTTTTTAGAGGTTGTGAGGCATTGAAACACTCAAACCTGATGATGGTCATGCATAGCCTTACTACCTCATATAATCAACCCCAAATATCAATGTGTTTTGTTTGTAGTATAGAAGACCAACTAAGTGTGTTCACCGCTTCCGTTTTGACCAGCAACGTCTTATGAACGCCTCGTGTTCAAATGTCTATAGACAGTTTGAACCGTTTACCGTTCATTTGAAATTAAATGTATAATTATTGTTATACGTTTGTATGAATGCTACAATGATCCCACGAGAAACCGATGTTTATTTCCAATTTCAGTGTTGTATGTAAATAATATGGCAGCTGACACTTGTAACTCCGTATTAGGAATCCGTATTGCGGGTGTCAGGGACGTATAAAAACGATACATCAGAACCAAGATCCACGAGCAAAGGTTTATGTTATATTCGTGACACCGTTTGCGGAACGGAATGCAATACATGTTGGTGGAATAGAAATCTTAAGAGAATTTAAAAAAAAAGAAGTATTTAATTTCATAGTTGTACGGTAAGGATGTTATGGATGTGAAATTTCGGAAAATATGGATACGGATATATGAATAATATTTTACCGATTGCGGTTACGATTATGGATATGAAATTGTTTCGGATATATTTTTATTTCAGATATCCAATAGATTCGGTCACTAATAAATGGTCGGGCTACAAAATAATCCTTTAATCAGCAAAATTTCACAATTAGGTTAGGTTAGGTTAAAATAAGTCGTGTGAACGTAGCTCTGACACTTGCCGCAGTGAGATGTGAGGTATAACGTATGGTTTTAGCCGGTAGAAGCCCGACATAACCCTCTGTGTTGCCCCCCAACGGCAGAAGGGTATACATATCGGATTTTCCATGGAAAAAAGGTTACGATTGATTGATTACACAGAAAATTTCATCGAAGTCTACTATGATATTAAGTGCTGATCGATTTAGAAATATTTGCTAACCAATGTTGTTTGAATTAAGTTAATTGCCAACTAGGTATTTTGGTCGATCGAATACCGATTTTCTGATTGATTAACCATGTCGGCCGAAATAGGTACTCGACATTTTCCGTTCACAAAGATATGATTACTTACAAACTGTCAGCTATTTCAAAAGAGTGTTATGTATGAGTGATGTTAAAAAGGAAAGGTTACGACATGAGGTGGTGATAAGGTGCTTGGATAACGGTTTATTTTTTTTATCATAAGAAGACCGTTTTAGTATTATATTCGCTAAGTTCAATTATTGAAAGTATAGATATTCGACGGTCGACGACAACTGGTTGTTCGCGTTTATTAAATTTAATAAATTAGGCGTTTATTTGCGTAAAATAGCGAAAACTACCCAAGGACAATGAAAAAGATATGCGTTGCACCGTCATTCTGCAAAGAATGCGGATACTTATATGTACTAGCAAACCGCCCTCGCTACGCTTTAAAAAAAGTACGTCTTACGCTTAGAAGTAGCCCGTACATTGTTTTAGGACGGAGTGTTTCTCGTTATAAGAATTATAAATATTCGTTTATATTTTTGTTTTTATTTATGGACGGATTGCAATGAACCGGATGCTTACTGCAATATATAAGTGAAAACTATAAAGAAAACGATTAAGCTGAGATTAGCGCGCTCTAACGCACAGACAAACAGACACAAATTCTAACAACTTATTGTGGTTCTATTGCACTAATAGTATTTCTCATATAGTCTTCTCTATGAGATATAGCCTTCATGTACAGAAAGAGATCAGTTCATATATTATAAAATAAATAAATACGTAGATCGCTTCGAAACGAACATCATCAAGATACGTTGACTATGACTTTTTAAAATCCTGAGTTAAATTTAAAAGTATTATCATCTTAATACGTATGAAAATATATTAAAAAGAAATATTTAAAAACAAAAATATTGTACGTCTGGATTTATGTGAGCATTTATTTAAACGATTCCAAAAATTTCATACACGCATAGATAAATGAATTCAGTGAATATGTATCGGGAAACAAAGTATCTGTTTACAGTGTCTATTGAAACTTAATCTTGAAAGACATGTTTATCTGTAGCACGAACAGACTTGATTATTCCTTGATGTTTATTTTATTTCACAAGAATTTACTGCTTCGGGAAGGGAATGATGCCAGAGAGGTAAGTTTAATGTAATCATAGTCTGTGCCTAATATTATAGACGAACATTCTTTATTCATTTACGTAGATACCTAATAAAAGAATACGAAGAGTGAAGGTATAAATTGGGGATGTTATGGATATGAAATTTCGGATCTGGATACGGATATAAAAATATTATACGGATATTAAATTATTACGGATTATGCGATTGTTTTGGATAATTTTGGTTACAGATATTAGGTGATTTAAGAATCGGAAAAGCCTATAATGTATTTACAAGGTAAAACTTTAACTCTATTCGAGGTATTATTTAGTATTACAGTCATAGAAGAGACCAATAGCCTTGAAAACGTAATAATAAAAACTGTCGCAAAATGAGAACGAAAATCTGTCATAAGGTGTTTAATTTAGATTCTGCCTTTATCCGAAATTATTCGTAACGGTTTCGAATATTTATATATTTCGGGCCGATACTTTCGGTTACTGTAACGGAGCTCCATAACATCACTAGTATAAATGGTCACTGTAAATATACAAGATATACGAGTATATAAATAAGTAAAGACTTTAGTATAATTTTCTCCTCTGTTTGTTCACCGATTTCCTTTTGTTTGGTAGATAATGAAGAGTTTTAGTGTTACTAACAAAAGCAATTTGAAAACAGACCATTTCGTAATTATTGTGGTTGAATTTCGTCTACTAGGAAAATACTAGTTGTATTAATAAGGTAAATAATGTTTTATTCTTTCTGTGTCTTCTATTCTTTTCCCAGAGTACGTATTTCCACACAACATTAAAGCGTTTAAGCATTATTTTTTACTTTCGAAGCGAAGCCACACCGTTTGATGCAGGGCATTAAGCGTGTGCCCTTCACCAAACTGACATTACGGTATATATGAATCTCGCAGCTCATAGTAATTATCGTGTCCATGTCGGTATCCATAGCAGTTTTAATCCAATATTTCCCTCTAGTCAATCTAACTTAGCAAGTTGTGTTTATTCATGAATCTGGAAACTCCAATTATATCGTTCACCACGTATCGTTTGGCGAAATATTGAATCAAATTATTTGAAGCAAATTATCTCAGCATAAATGTACAGTTGGCGATATTACAATTAAAACAGGAATCTGTTCCAAGCGACCATTGTCTTATATCGTGAAAGGACTGAATATAGTATGACAGTTCGTTTAGTGCATGACATATACAAAGTATGATGACAGCATATAGATAAATAGATAGGTAGGAATTACTATTTACTATGGTTGTGTACGAAATATACAGTGTCATAAGTTAATTTGCATAGATATTATTCCGATGATGGGTTTAATCAGATGTGTGCGTCATAACGAATTATGTACCGCACGTGTGAAGAATACGACCTCAGCTTTGAGGCATCCTCAGATCAGACAGCAAACAATGCATCCACACTCGATCCCGATGGGATGCGACTACAAAATTCCTTCCTTTATTTCTAAGGAATCTTAAAGGAAATGTCTTATGTATGTAATGATAATTAAATAAGACACCCATTATACAGTTTTGGAGTGGTTGAGTTTTATATACCTATTAATCCGAATTCAACTTTCCTGTTGCTTAGTTTAGCCCACTGAACGACGGAGACAATGGCGTTTTCTTTTACGATCGTAAATTCTGCACCAATTATTTAGGAATGTTTCTAAGCTTTTGATCTAAAAAGTCTACCTTTAACTTGTTTCGTTGTAGAAAACTCAGTGCATGGGGATGTCTTTATTTTCCACAATAAACACTTTATTAACAGTAAGTACTTACCAGGCGGGCAATCACTCTTTTGTAGACGATTGCCATATAAAAAACACCCAAAGGAATCAATGCCACAAATGTAATTGCCAAGTGTTTAATATGAGGAGGCTTCCATTCAATGAAAAATAAATTTTTAATTTGAAAAATTATAGGAATGTGCAGGATTCGAACTCTAGTTTCCCGTGCGGGAAACCACCATTCAAATCATTAACCGCAAATTGCTGAGGGCTTTCACTTGTTTGATAATTAATTCACAACAGCCTCCTAAAGAATCCGATAATTTTAAAGCATCCAACGTTCATGACTGTAAAGAGAATGCTATAGTAAGTGACTAAGAAAGATTGTGACTAGGCACTAGGCATTAGGCTATTGAAGCAATACAGCCGCGTCACGTACCGACAATAATGGCGCTCGGTGATCTATCGACGCAGCGTCTCGAGGTCTCGACACGCAATCTGTGCCTACACACATATATCTATACTTACTAATAATAAAACTGTTACGCTTCACGTCTATACATTGGTGACCCCGCGGTCCGGTACCCTGTCGAACGAGGAGTCCCTAGTTCAATTCTCAGCCGTGGTAGATATTTATTTAACATATAAATCTTTCAATTATTCTTATATTCATTTAGGGGTGTAAACTTGTAGGAGTTTCTAGACCTAGGTCAAAGTTGACTTGCTCGTGTGCTTTTGACTGATTGACGGACGAAATAGTGCGAGATGCTTTCTTTTAGAGGTCGCTGGGTTTGTACTACCGATATTGCGACAGTAATGGTTCATGGTGTTACTCTATTTGAAATCAACTAAGGAACCTTGTTAACGAATTAGAGAGTCATTTGACGAGCGGTCTTTAACTTTATTTTCCTTCTTCTTCTGATTTTAGGGCTGAGCCCTTATCGGTGCAGCTGATGAAGCCCTCTCCACTTTTCACGATCGAGAACCACCTCCTTTACTTCCTTGTACGACATAACGCCCAGTTTCTCCTTTATCTGTTCCATATAACTGATTCTTGGCCTGCCTCTCCCTCTCTTTCCTTCTACCTTGCCTTCGATGATGTTTTTTATAAAAACGTCATGTCGTACAAGGTCATCATCATCCTGCCTGTTCTATTTTCAATTGTTTATATTAATATTCTTCTCTCATTTACTCTCTGGAGCACTTCCACATTGGTTACTTTCTCAGTCCAGCTTATCTTTTACATCCGCCTCCAGCACCACATTACAAATGCCTCAAGTTTATTTATTTTTATAACAGTATTTTAACTCAGTAGCTCAACTTTATTTTTATAACAGTTAAAAAAATTGGTCGTACTAAGCTACATAGGTTTGCTTCAATAAAAAAAAGCTTAATGTGTTCCTCATCAATTTAGTATAAAATTGATTACATCCCGCTCACTCTCAGCGAAACAAAGTAAGACAAAATACGGAAAAAATAGTATTACGTAACACTAACACAATCAAACCGTTGCGATTAACTTACTGGTTAGGTTAATGGAATCGTCTAAATGCATCTCGTTCTCTCATAAAGGAAAATAGTGGGCAATAGGAGTTATATTAATTTGTTCCGTCAGCGACTTGACCAATTTCTGCGAGCCCTAATGTTACCGATAGCTTACTAGAGGCGGATGAAATTGATATGAGAGGACGGTCGACTCGATGTTAATGGGGGTTACTGATATAGGTGTCATGTTCCAACCGCAAGGACGATGCATGCCCAAGAAATGTCTCAGATATAACACAAGGGGAGGTAATTACTGTGTTTATGATTACATATAAAAGATGAATATCAAATACGAAACCCATCCTTTTCAGCCTTAAAAAATATATTTACTAAATATCTGAATTATTAGGCGAAAAATTCAATTATTTATTAATTGTAATCAAATGTAACTTAGTAACATTAGTTGGTGATATCTAGCGACTTTTAATATACCTAACCTAGTCTGTTAGTTAACAAGATGCAGGAAAGATCGACTTCGACGCGAAGATGGGTTTGATTGCGTAGAGCCCTTAAGCCCCAAGCATCGACGGTCAACTAGGACCGTTTATGGACGCGTTCGATTTATCAAATTCAACCCGGCGATAACGCCGCCCAACTCCGTTCGGTCGCTGTTGACACAACAATGGGGCACGTGCGAAAACATTCTGTGGTTTCTGATAACCCAGTACGTTTAAGAAATGTAAAGTTTCTATGTATTATTACTGAAAGTAGTATGGGAATTAGCGGATTAACTATACAAATAACAAAATTCCAACTGATCGCTTCTGTACATGAAGGATATATGAGAAAAAATATTATTCGGGCCTTCATTAACGCAATAGAATTTTTGTCTGTCTGTTTGTTTATGCGTTTGTTCGCGTTAATATGAAAAACGGCTTAACCGATTTCGTTTTGGTTTTCACTAATCTATTGCAATAAGCATCACTTAACACTTAACGTCTTGTTTCATTATTGCAATGTTCATAAATAAAAAAGTTAAAAATAAATATTGTAGTTTGTAATCGATAGAATGAGAAAACCCTCAGTCCTAAAACAATGCAGGTGCTATTTCTAACGAAAGGGGTAGTTTTTCTGAAGCGAAGCGAGAGCAGTTTGCTAGTTAGTAATTTGAATAGGAACTTTCATTACAGATTCTAATATCACAATAAAGAGCTATTCGTGTGAGTACAAGGAAAGCACATACGGCAATATACACTATCTCCTCTCCGTACCGCTTTCTATTCTATGCACGACTTGAGTAAATAAGTCGAGCATTGTATTACAATGAAATGTGGTCTGTCAAGAGTACCATAAAATATATTGAGTTGCGATGATATAAGCTTAAAATTATAAGGAAAGATAAAGTGTAAGTAATATGAGTCACCTATCAAATTGACGTATTACAGAAATAAAGCGTGGTGACATACGAGCGATGGTGATCGATGCCTGTGAGAGATTGTCACATATTCACGCCCGTTGCCTCCCCCCGCTATTTCGGTTGATCGCTATTGACATAACATTGGGGCGCGCGCAAAAACATCCTGCGGTTTCTGATAACCTGGTAGACTATGGAAAGTTATACAGGTTCCCTTTGGTTTTTGTAGTAGAATTTTTTGATCTTAAGTGAAGTTTTTGAAATAAAACTACATTAAAATCAATGTTACATTGACAACAGTGTTAATTTTTAGGTCAGTAGTCAACAACCAAACGGACAACTTGATCACAACTTAATGAACGTCCGTAAAACGTCATTGGATCATCCAACTACATTATGTATGCTAAATTTCAATTTAATTTTTGATCCACTATAGGAAAAATAGGTTGTGACATAAGGGCGGATAAACATGCTAATGATTCAATTTCAAACAAGCCAGCTTTCCTTGGAAGCACAGTATTATAAAAACTATCCAAAGTTGAAGTCAAATTATTAACATTATCATTCACAGCACTACATAAGGACTCTTTGAATGTTAATAAAAACGTATCTGGCACTGTCAATATAAACCAGTTAATTATTTCTATGGGTTCACATGCGTCAATATAGGTACCGCACAGTTCCATTTTGAAGAAACAGCAATCCATTTAGCGAATGATATTGTTCCCGGGAAGAATAAATCACGGGGCTTACTCAAAAGTCGGGAAGCTTTGTGTGCAGTCAGGTTTCATCCGGCCTTTTCAGACGACGGATTTACCGATTGCTTTTATGCTGCATTGTTTGTAAGCGAAACAAAATCGGCACTAAACATGAACAAAGACTTTTTTCGACAATAATTCCGATTGAAAACATGAAATGCTGAAAATTTGTTCTCGTAAGTTTTGTAAACCAATACATTACAGGTGAATTTTTGCTATTCCTCGAGATTTCATATTTGGATATTAACGCCCACGTAAGAAATCAACCTGACGAATTACATTTCTTTTTTTTTGTAGTTAAATTAATTCCGAAATTAACAAAGCGCAAACGCACAATCATTCAATCAAAAAATAATCAATAAATCTTACAGCCAAGTATTAAAGTAAATTTTTTAGTAGGATACAATCCTAAGTCATAGCATAAATCTTTCTTCAGATAAGTTAAAAGTATGTAACAATCAGTTAAAAAGCCAATGACCGTGACCCAAAAGGCTTCACCGAGAGTTTGCCAACCAACGAGGTACGAAACACTCGCTGAATGTTGTCTCCTCGATTTGTTATTTTACACTCATGGATGTTTAGCATAGTAACAAAAAAAAATACTGAAAAACTTGACCAATTAAGTTGCCTATAAATATATATATTATATAAAAGAACAGTCCTTTCTAAGCATTGTGAGCTCTACACAACCACACGTACTGTGTAGCAACAAACCGCAGCGAGTTGGTCAGTAACACAGAATGAGGGTAAATGTGAGCTTCCTATTGGTGTTAGCTGCGGTGCGTGCGGGGGAGAGTGAAGATGATACCAGAGAATCAGGTGGAGTAATCAACGAAAATTATTAATAACGTTGTAATCGAACGTCTCTTAGTAATTATTTATGAAATTCGGGTAATTGCACTTTATGTAGAATTTGAAAAAAGGTCATCTCGCCTGAAGTAAGTGTAAGATTCGATGATAAGCATGTACTCGTGCATCATATAACATATTGTGTTCCATATGAGATGTTGATTTAGGTCTCTCTGCAATCGAAACAATACCTTTCATAAACAATCAACTTCATCTTTATAGTACAATTGCTAATCAGAACGCGGCACGTGACCCGATAGATGGTAGCATCGTTGCTGTGACTACACTCGGCAACTTGTTCTTCAGCGGAGCGTAACTAATGAAAAGGTGCTAAGGCTTGCATAGGCGCAGCTATAGCTTTGTTGTTTTACACAGTATAAGAAATGTACAAAAATTAACTATTTTTCTCTTGAACTTCAGTCAATTAGAAATAATACAAATAAGCGATAGGAGGTAGTAAGTAATTAGTTTGGCCGTATTGGAGCGCCCTAGAATACTGACCCCAATCCTATGCTGGCAGAACGAGGCGTCGTAAGAGACGAAAAAAGCCAGCCTGCCTGGTGGTAGGGCTTCGAGTAAGTATTATATTATCAGTACTACTATTATTCTGGTGCACAGATTATTGTAGTTAGAATAAAAATGAATGATAACAACAGAATATATTAAACTTTTTTTTTCACTCTATGTCTAATACTGGAGTACTCCATTACTGGAACAAGTCCCGTACTTTCATGACAATTTTATTGAAACGCCCTTAAAAGCAACCGACGGAAAATAAGTTTTACAAAAGCTTTGACCAAAAGCTTTTTAAAGTAAGGCCATAGACGGTTCGGTCCTAACTTTTTAAATCTACTTTCTAATTTAAAATCTCATTAAACCGCTGCGCCATTGTTCACGGAGCTTTATTTCGTTTCGTCTTTTTGGACATTAAAATATTAACTATTACAACAAGTACCTCTTAGTCTTCATAAGCTTACAGCAATTTCAATAGCAAGCTATCTCTTGAGACAATTTCAGGCCCGATCGAACGTTACATGGGTGACCTCCAACTTATATTGTACCTCGGAGGGCACATAGATGCATGTAGATGGGCATATGGTTGAATGTATAAATGACAAGGACGCCAGTAAATAATAGTGTCTGAACCAGTTGCGCGCAGGTTTAAACTTACTTTGTAGTTACAATGTGTTTTTTAAAAATATGTGCTGAGGAGTTCCTTTCGCCGTTTCTCTTCTCAATAGTTGGTAGTATCAGGCGTTACTTTGCGGAAATTCATTGTTATTAAATTAGTATTAATTTACTTTGCAACAATCCGCAAGCA
>DWPT01005758.1:0-11961 GCA_018251895.1 Agathymus mariae mariae
TCCTGTAAAAATATATAATTTAGGATTTAGGTACTAGGCTTTCCAAGTAGGATATCCTGGAAATGTAATGTATTGTTTATGTTTTCAATGTTACATGAACTTGTCGAAAGATCCTATTCTATTTTAAAAGCCTTAGCCATGGCTTACCGACTATTATCTAAAGGTAACAACCAGGAAGACAGCTTATTTCGCCCTCTGAACCACGGAACCGCTCAAAGAATTACCGATCGCACATGTAGTCACTCTACGTGGTTGATCAACTAACGGCGCAAGTCGTCAGGAGGAAGAAAGGCTAAAGGATTAGTTCAAAGTTTACAATAATACTTTGCAATATTTATTTTAATTTAAAATTGATTTAAAATGAAGCTCAAGTATAAAACTTACCTTTTTTAAACGTGCCATACAAAGTTAAAAGGCCGGGACCAATTCAATTTAAGACCAAAGTGCCTTTGACTGCTTTTGCTGATGAGCGCCGGCTTCTCTTTTTCTTATATTTTTTGTTCGTGATTTCGAGTTCTTTCTGATTAATCACTTTTGCGTTTTTATTGAATCTTCCATCCAGTATAGAGGATAAATGTAACTGAAATAAGTTGCTTTCGTGATGCTCCGTTTACTGTTTAG
This sequence comes from Agathymus mariae mariae, assembly GCA_018251895.1. NCBI lineage: Eukaryota > Metazoa > Arthropoda > Insecta > Lepidoptera > Hesperiidae > Agathymus > Agathymus mariae. The sequence continues at coordinate 622 of DWPT01005758.1, forward strand.
ATTCATTTTCGTATACAATTTTAAGCTATCTACTAAATAAACGAAATAGTTAAGCTACATGTAGGTATTCTAATAATAAAATACATGACATTAGGATTTTTCTACAGAAATTTCGATAATTATCAGTTAAATCTATTTTAGTATCCTATTTTTTGTCTCTGAAAATTGTTTTATCGAATTATGTCACATTTTAATTGTCATATTTACGTAATATAATTTATAAAAGACCAGGTATACTAAAGAATGATAATTATTACATAAACCTTTGGAAGTCCACTCTTGGACAGGCCTCCTCTACCTTGGGCTACTCTTACTGAGGCAAGACGCTACTGGTACTTCTGCCTTCTGAATTCAGCGGGCATCTGCTTTAGTTTTCAGAATGTCGATCTACTTGGCAGGTGGCATATCATATGTATACCTATGCCCCTTCGTCATAGGCGTGGTCGCCTTTTGGAACCTTTCTTCTCCAGTCATTATGAATTCCTTGAATTCTGGGACCAGCCCATTGTCATTTCAGTCGGCTAATTATAAGAGCTACATCAATAACCTGTATTGGTCTACTACATATTTTTATTTGCTCCAAATTACACTTTTCCAAAATTAACGATTTATGAGAAACACTCAAAGCTCAGAACACTTAAACTGTGGGTACTCTTCTAATATTCACAATTTATACCATTCATTTCAGTAACATTTCTTGCTATACTCTCAAAAGACAACTGCCGCAACATTAAAAATGCTTGAATAATAAAACCAAGATTATGAACAGTTCCCGAACAGCACTACCTTACGGTGTAATGAAGCATGCAGTCTCGCAATCTCCGCTTTGCAAAGTTAAATAAAATAAAATTTCAGCCAGTCATCAGCTGTAAGTTTTAAGTGAACTTTAAAAAGTAAATACAGCCGCTAATGGCCTGTAGTACACGGTTCTGGCTGGATGTTTGCCAGCAGTGGGTTTTAAGTGACCTCGTGATTCCCACAGTAAGCCAACGACAATATACTTGTAGGACGATTTACATTCAATAGGCACGCGGGTACAAATGGACAAGAATTGATTAAATTTCTTTAATAATTATGATACTTCGTTATTATCGTTACACCGTTTTTGATATTGGATGAAGCATTTCAATGTTAATTTCAAGGGTCCTTGTATCCGTCAGAATCAGTTCTACTGGGAAAGAACGACCGGGTCATATCAATTTGTACCAAAGGCCATAAATACATTTGCAACGAACGGACCGTGTAAAGAGTTTGCTTATTTTCCTAGTCGCTAAATTTTATCAGCATATATTTTTAACAGTTATTACAATTGATTATACAAAAAATATACACAATCATTTTTTTTTTTTCAACATTAAAAATACAAGAATTATTATCAGTACAATAATGTGTTACTTATACGTTGTATTGATAAATTTTATTCCCTTTCAACAAAATCAAGTGTAAAAAATCGTGGATTTTAACAGCAATTTCATGGTACATTGTAAGCACGACCTTCGTATTTCGACTGTGTTATAATACCACTGTAGTAAAAAATGTATACTATAATATTTCCAAGCCAAAAGACGGCAAGACGAAGATTATCACTTGTACAAAGGTCATATTTTACTGGATAATGAAACTGCTGTTTTTGGGATGGCATGAATTCTGTCAATCTGAATTCCGTCAGTCTAAGAACTGAACCCAGGACTGGAATAATTAAAGATTTAGTCTAGAGGGTAGCGAAGCCATCTCTTGAGAGAGGAGAGGAAATTTGTTATTGCAAGGTCATGTTTCAGTCGTCCGTAAATGCTGTCTTTTGCAAGAATTATTGCATATTCATTATACTTAAGCCTCATGTAAAGAAAATGATAGATTCATTGCTTTTAATGTTAAGTCTATAGTAAAAAAATGATACTCTATGCATACTGCAATATTATCATGATTTCTTTAGAATCACCATTGTTAGTAAGCTATTATTGTTGATGTAAACGTGGAAGAAATATGGAATAAAGTAGCGTCTTCATAGCGTGCTAGCGGTATCACAATAAAACTTGTTAGCGTGATATATTCCTTCACCGTCAAGTCACTTGTGGTATGAGATGATCTCAACCAACTTACATCCTGTTGAATCATCTTGCGTCTTGCTGAATAAAAGACGAAGTTATGTTGTCGGTCTTTCCCCTTTGAAGTTTAATTACAACGATATTCGTGCACGGTGGATGTGTGTGTGTAGTTAAACTTGCACCCAGGTATGACACTTCACCGAAGTTTATATTTTACTCAAGTAACATACACAATGTATTCACGTTTTGTCCATTCGTCGGTTCCGGAGCCGTAAACAAAAATAAAACAATGCTTTAAGATACTCGTTTCACTGTGAGAGTGCATGCGTTAATTAGGCGTTTCGTTATAACATAATAAGCAATGAATAACTTGTACAGTTTTATTTCATAATACCGTCCCGCCCCGATTTCGTTCGGGTTGAACAATTATTTATAAAGCCTATATTCATCCCGAATAATGGACCTTTCATTTGAAATTCATTTCATGTGATTAACATTTTGTAAACGATTTTTTTAAATGTTGCCGTTTTGGATATTCCTTTACCTTATTACCAATACAAAAAGAGATCACCTAATATACAAATTCACGAAGTTATCTTTCTCTCTTTATAGTACAACTCTTAATATTTTTTGTAGTAGATTTTAAGAACTAACATAACTTTTTAAATTCAAATGATTTTGTGTCAGGACTATGTAATCCTGGATATATCTTCCACAGCGGTTAATTATAACTAAAGAAGTAAAGAAATTCAGAGGTGTAAAAAAATTGTGGTTCATTACATATTTATGAAATATTGGTATATGTAAATGAACACAAATATTTTTACGGTAAATTTTCATATATTACTACTAACTACCCTACTAATTTTAATATTATATACTAATTACATCCTCAGGCCTTGGTACTCGTTTAGATATTTCTTTTAACATATCAATAAATGAGCTGCTTTTCACAATATATTTTAGATAGTACTCTAAAAAACAATCTGATAGTTCTCTTAAGAAGAGCGATTTTCATTACATTAATACTAGAAATAATACTTCATTAATTGTATCAAATTATAATAAATTTCATTAGAATTGACGGAAATGCCATATTGTCAATTAAGAAATGAAGAAGAAGAATGAACTTGTGAAGAAAGTTTATTATAAACTTTAAAGAGAAAATTGTAACATCAGAACAAAGTGCTGGGTGTAAATGTGAGTAGGAAAATACCCCTTGAGAGTTAATTGCCGCTTCTTCTTGCCGCTTCAACGTAGTTGAACTTTCAAAAAGTTATTTGTAAAAACCGACGAATAAATTTGATTTCATTCGTTCATTAACAAAATTTTGCATAGCAATAAACACAAATACAAACTGTTTGCAGTTAAATAAAGGACTGCGTTATTTTAAAAAAGCATCATCTGCATATACTATTTTTTTTTTTATAAATAATATCATCAAAAAAAGTTATAGTTGACAAGACACCGTAGAAGATTACTATTATGACACGTGGGTAGATTAAATTTTTATAATGTTATATAATTATTATAACTTGTATATCCTACGATGGATTACCCTGCATTTACAACCTTGAATTTAAATTTATAAATTAATTTTCATTTAATTTGAAACCGAAAATGAATGCAACTCCCTACGCTATTTATAATATATCTGTCCTGTAGCTTATTTGCTTACGATGGAATCTGAATTTGAATCTAAGCATTACAACAGAGCTGTAGCTCTGAGCCTCAGGCGTTTCATTCGTCTGTATACTTTGACCTTCTGATTGAATTGCAGTTGGTCAGGCGTAGCTCCGAGGCGTACTTTTTCATAGAATGTTTCACAATTTCATCTGTTGGACGTCTTTATACTGCGTTTATAAAGAGCCTCCGGGAGAAAAAATATTAATGTACTAGATATTAATGTCAAGAAAAATACAGCGTTTATAAACGCACCGCTATAGATCCAGATGATATTTGAACATTTTGTTTGCGTCTTGGCAAGTTAAACTTTGCGATAGCCTTCAACAACTTTATGAGCATGTCTCTACTTTAGAAGGCACTGATTGCTACCGTTATCAGCCGTTTAGCATCGTTGGATTTGTTTTAGATGGCAACAGAATTTTGACACTAGACTTATGTGATGGAGTATTTTTTTAAAATACAGTTCTTTCGGAAGAAGTAGTATTTATGTCGGAAATATTTATGTCGATATTTGAAATTGACCTGTATGTCTGTTCGGTATTGATACAGCCTGCCGAATTGTTCTGAGGTTCCATCATTTTTAGACATATATAAAAATATTAAATCTTAGAGCGTCACAGAATCGTCGAGGCAAGAAACGAAGCAACATAATCAATCTTCCTATAAACGTATCCTTTAGTAGGCTCGGCGGCCATTATTTTGATAAATTTGCCATGCCGCACAAATAATCACGAAATAACCAATTAAAACTTTTGTAATAAATGGATCGGACGGTCTGCCGATTTATTTGGATATTAATCTTCTGTATAACGTAATAACTGTTGATGCCTTAAAGGTAAATAAAGCAGGAATTATTATTACCAATATTTAAGGGGAATTAACATGATTACAGTCACGGAATTCAGTACTCCTGCTCGTAGTAGTATACTACATATGAAATTTATTGCGTACAAATTTAGGTTTTATTATACTTCCGTCAATCACTTTTTCTGTATATCAAATAAAGAGAAATATCTTTAAATCATAATTATATTTATATGATATGCATAGTTCTATAATAATAATAAAGGTTATAGTATTAACTCACACCAGGATTCACTGTATTGCGGGCGGCATGGAGATTCACAAATAAGACGTCACAAACGCCCATGCTCCGAGAACAACCGTTTGTTTCTCAAGTATACGTCTGCTTTAGCCGTGGATCGAAACTCTTCGGTCTGCAGGTTATCACTACTGACTGAGCTGCGGAGTTGTCATAATATATTTAAAGCTTTTCATTTGCAGTATTAAAAAGCCAAGCAATAAACGGGTTGATTGTCACAACCTTCGCTGGCAAACATCTATAATTCTTGTATGTGAATGTTCAAGAGTCATGAGAGCCGATTGTCATTTACTCATGACATAGTCCATAAGGTTCTTTGACGATGTATACATTTTTGGCGTATATATAGAGTGCAACGTAATTGTTATGAAAGTTAAAAAAATCTGTAATATGAGCATAAATAAACATTGCTATGAATATTTTTTATTAAGCCTTCGGATTTATATTGTTCATGTTTTGTTATTTTAGCTACGGTTTAATATAAAAAGCTTCATTTCAACATAACTTTTAATTCATCTTCTGAGTTCTGCAAATGAACACACCGACGCACCTCGGATTAATTTTTGAGATTCTGTGTTGAATATAAAAAAAATATTATCTTTACGTGAACGTATCTAGCTATAAATACATTTTTAATGAGGAGACAGAAAAACAAATTAAATAACTTTACGGTATAGGTGGTCTCCGTATGTTTATTTGAAATTGAAGTTGATTTTAGTAGCGTTTTTATCAACAGATGAAGTAATTTACGACAAAGGTTTAAGTATACCGCAATAATCAGTTAAAGGTTGACAGAACTCTCAAAAGCATGTTCCATATAGCATAATATTTTCCAAAATTTAAACACGAGTGCAATAACCAACGCAGATCTCCATTTGACAGTCATAGTTGCAAGCCACTAGGTTATCTAAACTTACATACATATTTCGAAATAATCAATAAAACGATGTAATTATGTAAATATTTTTCACGCCGTTCGAAGCTTGATAAGAGGTTTTCTTCTTAGAAAGTCTTTTGCACTGAAAATATTAGTTGTTTGTTCAAAGTTGCCAAAAGTCTTAACTTCCTTTGCCAACATTTCAGTTAGCACGTGTATTTCTTAAGTATCAAAAAGTTCGGGCTTATTGATGTTGAAAAATTTTACCGCTAAAAAAATTATTAAAACCATTATTCAAATAGCAAATAAATATTCATAGATCACATTTTAATATCATAGATATAGATAGATCCCTATAGATATATTCGTATAGATGAATTCTGTTATTGGATTGCACGGAGTCTTTTCCATTGTGCTAGTACAGATTAGTGGGAGGTTGATTCATAGTACACGAGTCTGTACTAACCTAAGTTTGGAAAGTTCCCAATTCAGTACTGATTTCAGGAATCCAAAATGATTTATCTTTTGATATCTAGGTAATATTTTTTTTAAACGATATCAACTAGGATTCACGCCGTGATGTACCATTTGAAAGCTCTCGGGAAAATTTGACTCTGGCATTTTTTTTTATTTCATTTTTAATACAGTAGTTTAGGATAGACGATCACGTTCGATCGATACAGCTTATCGAGTTCTTAACGTTTCTTGTGAGAGTATTATCCATATTCATTACTGCTTAAACACGACCACCACGGACAAGTGACAAAACTTACAAGACACCTAAATAGGTATGAAACACTGAATGAAATCTCACAGAAATCTACAGTGAAGCAAACAAAATATCACTTCGGTATCAGCCACCAACGAGCTCACTAACAGCCATTTCATAGTGGTCCAGTGCCAAAGGCGTCGCGATACATTCCAACGCGATCTTGGCTCTGACCCCGACGTTTTATACGACGCTACAGTATCGCGCCGGCCATTGTTTCGGAAATTTGGCATAGTATTAAGATCCTATGAGTGTGGAATGAATTAGCCGTGAAATTTGTGTTGACTTTGCTACGAATAAATATTGGTATAGCTATATATTATTACTATGTTAAAGTGCAGTTGCCAGGATATTTTAAGCCGTTTTTTTTCGTGGGGAAATCTGTCTTGGATATCTTTCTGACGCAGGGGCAACAGAGAGTTATGCCGGACTCCTACCGGCTAAAACACCACGGTGTTCCTCTCAACGCTGAATGTTTAGCCTTTCGTGATGCGATGGAGCTGGAGTTCTTCCTTCCTGCCCGCTGTAAACGGAGGTGAACTGGAACACCGCGCGCGCTTCTTCGAGGCCTATATACTCGACGATGGATGCCCCTGCACCCACCGCCTAGGCCTCAGTTATGGGGGCTGTAGAAGGGCGAGGTAAATCCTTCTCCGACGCTCCACTCTCTTGCTGTGGATCGGGAGATTACTTGTCCTTTCCCTCTCCCGCTCCGCAGCTTCCTTCTGCGAAGACGTTATGCCGCAGCCCTGCTCTCCAAAACCCCTCGCTTCTGGTCATGGCTTTCACCAGACCTGATAGGTCGTCTCCTACAGCCGCGACGAGTTCACGGCGTTCGCTGGCCCATGCTGGGCAATTCTCCAGCGTATGCTGCGCCGTATCCTCGACGCAGCTGCAGTGGTGGCACATGGTAGTCAGTTCTCTTACGACTATCCAGCACAGATACTTTCCAAAGCATCCGTGCCCAGAGAGTACCTGTACCAGTCGGAAGGTTAGCGACCCATACCGCCTGTCTATCCAATCCTCCAGGACGGGACGGACAGCCTCGACAGTCCAGTTGCCAGCCCATGGTTGAGCTAGCCGCTCCTTCCATTTTGCAATAATATCCTGGCGAGCGTGAAACTTCTGTCCTTTCTATCCACTTGGCAGGGGTTATTCCTCCCTGGGCCGGAGGTCCGATCGCCACCAGTACAAGGATGTCAGACATAGTTGAACCATAATCAACCTCTTCTGCTCATAGTTCGTCCATCTTTGTAATTTCATCGAAGTAGATACTCAGTTAAGAGCATAAGGTTCTTTTTTGCATGACAACTAAAATAATAAAAGAATATATCTATAGTATATATCTGTATTTTAACTGTTAATACGTAACTATTTATTCATAGAAGAAAGACAAACTCAAGGAAAATCAAGTCAGCTTTGACACTGTAATTCATTTTGCAGTTCCTTCACTGCCATTCTGATAATAATATGAGTTATTTCGCAACTGCCCAAGAGAAATTATGCTAATTATAATTAGCATCGCCTCGTTTTAGTTCTGTTCGAGTCGTTTTCATTATTTACAGCTTAATTTTAAATAAAAATTTTACGTCTCGTTGAAAATATCTTTTAAACGTATTTCAGGATAAATTTGTTATGACTATGAACACCACGTTTATAAGCATTATAAAAGTATAGAGCCTGTGTAGCAATATTATGAACTTTAAATCTTATTAATCCGAAGAAATAGGGGTAATTCGACTTTTAATTAATTTTTTTACGAATTTGTAAAGATAAATAGTTAAATATTGCGATGATGGTAGATTGTGGGAGACCAATAAAGAATATCGGGCAAGCGAGGCAATAATGTTTTCATATAAGGTAACTGCTGCAAAGCAGAATTCCAGTCAATACGATGTTTATGAATAAATTTCGTATAATAACCATCTGGTGTTGGCTTTTGATGGAACATTTACCTCATCTAAAAGTTTTCAAAATAAATGAATATAAATCGCAATCAAGCAAACAATATAAATTACATTTTACATCATTCAGAAAATGTGAATGTGTGTATGCGAGGGTGTGGATGTGAGTGTGTAAGTATGTGTGTTTGTTTGATGTTTGAGAGTGTGTAAGAATAAGTATGAATCTCTCTATTAATATCATAATATTATTGTATGAAGTACTTCCTCAGTTTTTTCATAGTTTAATGTTTTTAACCATTCTGTTATGATAATCTTACAGTAATACTGATTTTTGTGGTATATTTCTAGTTTTTTGGTTATTTTGTTGTACAGAGAAGCACTTCGGGTTACATATTGATGTCTGGAAAATGCTCTCTGTGGTTATAACCGCAAATTTCCTTCTCTTTGTCATCATAGGAGTTTTATATTTTGTTGCTTTGTGCATTTTTAAAACAGAGTTTAAGATATACAATTGTCTATCAGATAATAAGTTGCATAATTACAAAGGTCATCTATAGGGAAACGGTATGGCTTAAGTACATAGTTTTTAGAAGGGTGCGTTGGGCTCTTTTTATGTCCAAAACTTTTTGCTTAGATGCACCACCCCATATAGGAATGCAATAGGTTAAAATGGATTAGGTAAGAGATATATAACTATATTTCTTTTAGTAAGATGTCAGAGGAAATACGTCTTAATATTTTAAAAATCCTAAATAATTTTCTAATACGATCACTTACTAATTCTATATGATGGGGCTAGGACAATCGGTGGTCCAAAATAATACCCAAGCATTTTATTTTTTCAACGTTTTCGATATCCAAACATGTGCAGTAAGAATTTGTCACAAAGATGAATTTTCACATTAAAACTATTATCGGTAGTTGGTTTTTAGTATGTTTAGTGAAAGCAGATTATTTCATAGCCCAGAAGCAATTCTACTTAATCCTAATTCGGTATTTTTACGTACTGTTTCACAATTATCTCTGCTAAAAACTATGGCCATATCATCGGCATAAGAAAAGGTACTAGCACCGTTTATCTTTAATCCACATAACTTATTAATGTAAATCAAAAATAAAAGAAAATAAAATAAAATTAAAATTTATGCTGTAGTTATGATGCGTTACAAAAAATATTATTCCTCAGCCTATAATAATCCAACATTTTGTGCCCACTAATACATGCAGCGTTCGTGAAACAAATTACACAATATTTCCGGTATACTGCCCCTAATAAGTGCCAGGGGGTATTTCATTAACTTAAAGCTACTACTGGAAATTTCTCAACACTAGCGAACATGGGAATAGCACACAATTTGCATGTTTAATCCTTGTCGATCATTATTGAATTATGTTCGAATTAAATTCCGCAACTTTTTACAAAGTTGTTAGTGAAGTTGTAGTGGATGTAAATCAGGTTTACTTCCCACTATTTCAGTTTAACCATTCGTTCCGTTTCAACACGTTCCCTCTTCAAACGCAAGGTAGATAGTAACGCCAAGGTGAAACGAACGACCCAAATGCGATACAATCGAAACTTGCGTGTCGGGGTTTTCGCGATTGCCGCTGTCGCGTTTCGTCAAAAGTGGCATAAAATATCGGGAGTTATTACTATAAATGGACCTGCAAAATCAGTGGAGGCGACTATTCATATGGCGTGCAGTTCGATCGTAGTGAAGCAAGGGGCTGAGGAAACGTCAGAAAAATCGAATTTCCATGTCGGCAGTCGAGTCTGAGGCGGCGCGGCGCCAACACCGCGCAAGAGCGCCCGCGCGCGCTCTACCGCCCGACGCAGCGACAGTCCCGCCGCGTCCGACCGACGACAACCAACTTTATACAAAACAAATGCACGCGCCTTACTTTGAAACAAAAAAGTTCAAAGTGCTCAGTGTTATTTTTTAAGCCGTGGTGGGTTAATTACGAGATTATGGGTTTGGCAACGACCGACCCCACCGCGGGTCAGTTTGTGGCTCGACCACATTAATTCGTGCTCGTTCCTTTCTTTATTAAAGGTGACGTCATTATCGTGGTAAATTTTATTTAAAAGTGTTCAAAATGTTACGGTGAATTTGAATAGAAAAGTTTGGTAAAGTTGCATTGTCTCGCAATTGCTAATCTCCCATGTGCTGTTATAGGAAACTTAGTTTTAGAGTGTTTTATAAAAATGAAAATACAGCATTATGTCGAATTATGACACGGTAATGTTAACTGTTTGAGTTTTTCGATTTAATTATATTATCGTGTAGTATAAGTTTAAGATCGACTTAATTATCGTGTAAATGTTGAGTGGGAAATTGTATGATTTTAAGTCGTCTTGCGTTAGGTGAAAAATCTGTGATAATTAGTTCGGTAATTAGGTTAAACTGTTTGTGTATGTGTAAAATAGTTTTATGTATATTAAATTAAAAATTGTGATTTGATAAAAATATAAGTTTTCACGACATTTCAACTATTTTCGAGATATTAAACCTTAAAGGTCAGTAAATCTTATTCAAAATTTCTAATAATGCTCAGAGTTTATTTGGGATATCAGATGGAGTTTCTTATAATAGTTTAGATGGAGTATTATTTGAGTAATCAAAATTACATTATATTAATAGAAATATTTAAATATTGTTAATATTTAAATATATTATATTGAAATTGTTACAATTCAATCTTCGTTTATCCAACAGTCAAAATAAGTTCAACTACTCATGTACCAAAGGTCAATAATATGATTATAACTTTACTTCATCCTCAAGTTATAGCGGCTAAAGTTATATTTCCTATGTGATCAATTTGGTATAATTTTTTCAAATGGTGTACTTAAACAAAATATTATTGATTTAATTAATAAATTATACAACTTTTATAAAGTATATTCAAGCAGAAACAGGAACGTACATTGAGTTCAGTGAAGCTTTCATGTATGAGTA
>DWPT01005759.1:0-11960 GCA_018251895.1 Agathymus mariae mariae
TAATAATCACTTAATTGAAATAATTACTATTCATTTGACTTTTACTTCTGATGTCTGGGCCGATTCCGACATATATTCATAAATGATATCCGAAAATAGGGGTTTCATATATCTTAAGGCCTGATAAAGTGGAACTAGATATGGAACTGGAACTAGTCATGGGCTAAGTTATGAATTTAATTATGGGATAATTCAGCTGATGACTTTCAGCAAACATATTGTGTTGTGATTAAAGAAACGTTATACATATTTAATTCGTAGTCATAATACCCTGTCCCAGGTATACACTGCTCAAAACGGACCAGGCTATGTCAAAAGGTCCCATCTGCTGAAAGTCATTGCGCTTTATACTATCCAGTTCAATATTTTTACTATTTACGGTGATATGTTTTAACTTATCTCATCGCCCTACTGACAGGTCTTGTTGTTGATGTCTCTCGTGTAGTGGATGTTTTTACATATTTTAGCCCGTATGTTGGTATATCAATAATAACAACGTACCACTAAACTGTCCACCCTCTCCAGTACAAAGCAGTTGGAGAGCACGCGTCTGCAGAATGAGGAGCGAAGTAACACCTGCGTGTGGCTCAACTGCACATCCATCACTGACATCTTGCCGCTGTCGTTGTCCTGTTGCAAGTAATTTTAATTTAGTAACTATCATTAAATAATGGTTTTAGCCTCATTAAAAAAAATATGCGTTTACATTAGCATCCCAACTAGCGTCTGATGTAACTGTTATTCATTTTATTGAGCACTTTTTAAATTTAATGTAACCCAATTTATTATTAGGAGACGGTTTTCCTAGTGACCCACAGGGCTGACTTATTCCTCGTCATTGTAGCGACGTCAAAGCATACTTCACCTCGCTGCTCCAGTGTGAATTGTCCTTATGCCACCCAAGTCTTCGCCATGGTGTTACGACGATTAGCTAACAGTAACAACTGGGACGATAGTCTTCGTGCAATTACCCTATTGTATAAAATCAGGGTTCAGAGAATATTTAACTTCAGACATGTCAAACCAAGTTTGGCAAAAAGCGGTGTTGAAGCTGATTTACAAATTTTAAAAAAGTTAACGGTTCTAAAATCGGTTTTATTGGATCGAGAGTCATCTATCAACTAACTAGTTCAATGGTGGTTGTAAAACAGCCAAGAGAGGCAGTAATTAAAGAAACTTTAATCATGAAAATTACAGGTCCATATTATGGTGGTAGTGATATGTCCCCAACAGTTAACTAAATTTATATTTAATGTTACATAATTAATTTACAACGAGTAGCATGCGTGACGAATACAGCGATTGGGATAAAAACACCTCTAAATTTATAAATATGTGAAAACTTGAATGCAAATCTCTCCCAGCATAATGCTTTGAAGGTCGGATTCCGAGGGTTTTCGTGTAAATTTAAAATGAAGACCATCTGCCACCCCCAGTGTATACAACCGGCGTCCGCTCTCATGCACACTCGCTATGCTGAGTTATCGCCGATACGCGGCATATCGCCCGTATGTAAATTATACTTCCGTTTACTTAAAGAATATAGAGCAATGTAGATATATGTAGGCCGAAACATAAAATTTTGGTTATAATATTTTGTGAGTTTGTATGAATGATTGTGTATGTTGTGGGTGTCTCGTAAATTACTAGCTCTATTGCTATCTTGCTGCTCGTAAAATTACTTTTATATCCTATTTAATACAATTTTATTGATATTTATTTCGAAAAACTATCCGAAATCTGGGTGAAACTGTGCTATATATATATACCTATATATCAATAAGCAACTAACCTTACCTAACGACAAGAAGTCATGGCCGCCCATAGCCATCAGCGACATTATGGATTCTCGAGTTCTAAATAAATAACTACAAAATATGTATATTTGCAAAACCACAATGGCCCATCTAATATCTATAGTTGTGACCATCTAAGTTCACTTCTAAGAGGATGTTCAGGTTCAACAGTGAGATGAAAATCCCGGTTCAAAGACTAAAGGAAGGGCTATATCCTTAAAAAAACATACTGTCCCAACCTACGGATACACATTATAAGAATATATTTTAGCTTCGGAAATATGACCACCACTCTCCCACACATGCTGCGCAAGTTATTGCCGATGGAGACCCAATATCCTCGGGATAATTTATGATTTCGTTTATGTTGTTAAAATGTTTTTATAAGTAAAAATTATATAGTAATCATGGTATACTTAGCTGAAGAATAGACCCCGGGGAGCGTGTCTCTAGCTATGACGTCAGAGTGGCGTGATGGATGTGAAAGACTGAGAGTGGAAGATAATCGTATATTTTGATTTTATTATCTGAAAATTTTCGATACCTCAAAAACCGTCACTTCAGCATCCCACCTTCTCAGAGCCAGGTCCTCAGCCCTGACCCACCCGTGCAAGTACTGCCTGACGGACCTCGGCAATGGCTGGGTCTGGTCATCTACCCACACATGGTCTGAAGAAGGTTTCGAAGCCGTCTTGCTGATGAGTAGAGTAGCTCTAAGGGCTGCGGGTCCCTGTATTATTAGTATTAAAGTGGCATAGTCAACCAATCATTCGTTATTCTTCAAAAATCTCTGCGAATACATAGTATTATAATCTGTTCTATTTTTTATGTTATTTCCGTTGTTACTATAACGATATGTAATATTACCAATAAAGGAAGCATTAGTAGTTCCACAACACAAGGAACTCTAGTGTGGGACCAATGACCATATTATTGTTTACTTACTTTTATAAATAAAAAACCTACAAATGGAAGACAGTCGTGTTTGCTGCTTTAATTTTTATTGAATGTTCACACACTCACAAACAAGCACTAGAATTTTCTGTGTTGCAGGTGGCATGTTCGTACACAAACACCCATGACTCGAAAACAAACATTTATACTTCTGCACCGGCCTGTAATTGAACCCAAGACTTCTCGCTCAGCCGGCAGGGTCATTACCAATTAGACTACAGAGTCGTCATTGAGCTAAGTACTCTATATGATAAGGAATGTTTTTAAGATCTCTTAAGAAGGTTTTAAATTGAAAATTGTAGGTGTGGAATTCGAACCCCGTTTAAATCGTTGAGTAAATTTACGTTATACATATGAAGTCTGTCAATAAAAGCATCACCGACCAAGAAGGAACCAAAGATCCCTATTAAGTAGCATATACTTACCGAAAAACGTAAAATATCAATGTAATGAATACTTGTGATTCGTTTTAATTTCTTTGGATCCTTAAAACACTCAATTAAAAACTTCGTTTACTTACAGTAGATTTATACGGTCATAATTGAGTCATACCGTAGGTACTAAATTTCTACTGTGACAGACGAATAGCCAGAAATGGTCATATTAAATAAAATAACTTTGGTTAGCATTGCTAGAAAATGTTTATACTAACTAATCCCCAAAACTCCGATGCCAGTTCTGTATCCCTGAACTCCCTAAAGGGACACTCAGTGGGATCTAATTCAAACACCAACATACTCTTCGCTAGATCAACTTTTTTCGTCATGTTAAAAAGTTAGAATGTTTTTCAAATATATTTTGTCATTCAATATTATACTACTTTAAAATATAAGGCTTCATGTGCCTTATATTTATGTTTCGTGACGTTGACATATGTCTCTCTGTGGTTCGTGTCACATCGAAACTTAATATATTTTTAAATATGTTTCCGTCAAATATGAGTGGAGTAGGGCGTATGTTGCATTAAATAATAATGTGTCAAATAAATGTTTTCTTCTACCACGAACCGAACCTTGAAATCTTAATTATATATCTATATTATACATGTATATACGTATAAATGTATTCTTATGAATTCAGCTTTAGATCAAAGCGTGAACCCAGCTGAATAAGGCAGTAGAGTCTGCTTTCTCTTCAATAGCCAGTATCAACAACCAACAGCCAATTTAATGCCATCAGAATTCTTTTTATCGTGTAATCGTTTGTAACTTTGCCACGACTCCCTCAGTCATATGTTTTTACAATAAGGTTCCAAAGTTGATACGCGAGTGACCCGTTGGAACTTTTAAGCGACGTGTTAAAATACAGCTTTTATTTAAAGTATAGTATAGACGTATATATTGTATTCCGCGCAGGTTTAAACTCATGTAATTACCATGTGTTGTTTTCAATCCATCTCCTTAATGTTAAAGCACCTTTTCAAAATTGTAGTAGAAACAAAAAAGGATGTACATAAGTGTATTTACTGAACATCTAAATTATTAAATGATTTTGAATTTGTTAATAAATCTACTACAACCGTAGCTCATCGTCAGCAATATTTAATTTGAATCATTTAATCAACAATATTCAGTACTATTCCATCGTCGTTGATTGTCAACAAGATATTATAGCAGTATGCAATCGCGACGAGGCCGTTCTCACAAAAAACCTTGTCACGGACACCCAAATAAACATTTGTGTTAGCTACAATAATATTTGGTCATTGCTGTTTGAAGTTTTTTTGATATATTCGTACTGTCTGATTCTTATACTGCAACTGTCTACTATTGCTCTAAAATTAATATTTCTATAACGAACAAATTAGTAACATAGTTAATATTCACGTAATTACCATCAAGATCTTTATGTGACACTCTTTTGCTTTTATTTAAATGAGAATTGAAGCCACTCAACATCACGAGTTAAATGTGACAGCAGAACCTGAAGCAGATCTCAGTACCATCAAAACCAAAACACACTGTAGTTTGACGCGACCTATATTACAATTAAATTATGCGTTGGTTAAAGTTGATCGCGCTGTATATGAATCATACAAATATATTAACTACGAAAATGATTTGAATTTTCGTCTTAACTGATTAACTTAACTGATGATCCTCGATTCGATTTCTAGACGAGGTAAATATTTATTTGAGATTTTTTTTGGTAATAATGACATTTGCATCTCATAGACTCCTACTTTGAAGTTAAAATTAACTTACTCGTAGTTACTGCTGTTGGGGGTAAACTGCTCCCTCTATCCATGAATTCAAGCTTCCGCTACATGTGTTGCTCTTTGCTAAACAAAAAGTACTACTTTAAATACAATGTTCAGTAAGATTTATACGATAAGAAGGAGAGCTAGATTTGAACTATGGGCTTATGGAGCCAAGTGAGCAGTTCCCTATTATTATTTCTTACAACACAAGAGCCTCTTGTTACATACGCTCTTTAAATACAGAGAATTACGAGTAATTTCACATATATTAATAATTTCACCACGATATCACCAATAAATATTTTGAATATATAAACCAATATCTCAATAGCGACATGTCATTACATCGGTACCTCAATGTTCGTGGCATTTTTCCTCGAGCGGCCCGAAGGTTTTACGGCAAACCGGTTGGTCACTTCCTGCGCTTTGTAAATGTCGACCTATATCCGCCTACAAACGTGAAATGATGTGTGTATGAATATCATGTAGCTGTCGCGTGTTATGATGAAAGATTATTACATGCATGTCTCTCATTGAAAATATAATAAATGAACTGAGGACGCGACGATATATGATACGAAAGGATGGGTGAAAGAACAGCGATGAAAGTTTTATGGCGAAAAAGTGACAAAAAGAGAGCCCATGAAGTGGTGACAACCCTGAAGAACAGTTGTGCGAAGACTTCCCATCTCAATTCCACCAATTGAGGCTGATATTTGTGTATTAAATATTTATAGTTAAATCTGAGCACTCTGTTATGTCTTAGTGTCGTGGCACTACCAATCTTTGGTGCGAAATGTAACTATGTGAGCGTTTATTTATTTATAGATTTTGGTTGAATACGTTTTAGATCTATGAAAGAAAATCTGGCAATGTCATCAAAACGAGTATCTGTAATGGACAAGCTTGTATGACACGTATGAAAAAACTTCGTACAATTAAAAATTGTAAAGTAGAATGTGTAATTCTCGTTTTCGGAACAGTACAAGTAAAAATAACTTGCCTTTGAATTTTAATTGGCTTACAAAAGTGGTAATTTCTTTTTACAGAAAATAAGTTAATAATAAAAAAAAAAAAAAGTTAATCAATTCTACCTGGTGGTAAGTGGGGATGAAGACGAAGATGCTCAACACATTACACATATATACTGTACACACAGTATAAGTGAGAACACCGACGCGGGCAAACTATTCCAGTCGTTTGCAGTGCAGTCCTTTCTAAAACTATCATATTTAACTTTATAACGACGCAGTAAATGTTCAACTGCTAGATTGGATGGTCACAATCTAAGGAAAAAAGATCATGTCCATGTAAGAATGTTAGCATACATATCACACAAATGGTAAATTTTGTTTGGTAAGTCAAACAGCAGATTAACATAACTCCTAGATTACAAGTTGTTAAAAACTTTTTAGGCATCTAATTAATATCACCCTAAGAAGGCTTATAACTAACTCCCCTTTAAAATCATCTACTTTAAAATGCTTTACCGTGGACACAAACTTGAAGAGCAACTAATTTGCAAACTTGCAACTGCCCAGCGAACTGTGAATCGGTAAATATCCTTTGAAAATTAAACTTGAAAGGAATTATGATTCAGGAAATGAAATTAGATTTTTGATGTAATTTTTTTTAAGACTTGCAATTCTTTTTCTGGTCGTGGAGTTGTCGGCAAAGTTGACGGCCTCGACTTTGTTATGTTTATTTTCAGGGAGTATGATGCTATATTATTTTGGATAGAAATGCTGATATTATGTGATAAGTTTGGTAATTGTTTCTTGTTTGAATCATGTTTTAATAATTTTGTCACTTCTAATAATAACACTATGTCGTGGGTGAATCAACACACAAACATTTTATTTTAATACAGGTAGACTGATCTCGATATGGAGGTGCAAACATACTTTTTTGGAATTGTTGCCTGTCTTTCTGACTGTCGGCAGGTTTATCTTAAAACCTACTGAATAGATTTAGATAATTGTCGGCATATTTGGGCCATAGATGATGCATCATAATCTCGGATACATTTAAGAAATGGACTTGTAGCGACGGATTGGAAAAATCAATTACAATTACAAAAACCAATCCGTAAAACAAATAATGGCAAACACGATTTTTATTAAAAGCATAATAAAGTTTAAAAAAATATTATTATCAACTGTATTTAAAGAGTTTCAAGAGTGTCTGCTATTCGTCATCATGAAACGTAAGTTTTCTGAAGTGAAACGTGCGGGTGTTTGGGTTGTGTAGTTATTGAATATAAATAGAATGACATTTCACAGTTACAACTTTTCCTGTCATGAATAACCTAGTATAGTAAGTCTCAGTGTCCTCATGATGCACCTATACGACATCGGCTACGACTATAAGAAACATCAAGATTGTCAAGGTACACTATTTAAAGTCCCGTCAGAAGTTGCTACCCACGTACTTCTGTATTACTAAAGGGAATAGCCCGCTTCAAATGACTCTTCAACATTGTAACTTTTTACGGTAAGTTTACCTACATATTTTTTGGTTTCAAATTTTATCATTTAGGTCCTGTTAAGAGTTTTATTGCACTGTATAGATAAATTTAAGGTACTTCATAGAACGCATTATGAAAACTTTGATAGTGTGATTTACGAAGTAGCCTAGCGCCATCTGCTGGAACTTCTGGGAACAAAAAAGTACAGAGTACTACGCTGACTGTACTTAATAATAAAACTATTAAATTTAACTGCAATATATTATTCAACCATTGATAATATCTGATTTGATTCTTGTTTTATAACTATCATTACATAAGAATGTGGTTTACTTTGCATTATTGTGTTAAACTGTTGTACTTGTGCACAAGCTTTAGCTTTACGTCTCAGGTCAATTGTAATGACAGAGATATTATGACACTGAGCATATTATTTTGGAAGCTGGATCAATGTTTTGTATTAATAAAATCGTCTTGACTTTCGTTCATGGAACCTTGGCAATCGCCTTCATGATTTTTTATGACATTACCCAACTGAACAGACGGGCTAAGTGAGGAGAAATATTCATTTATGGGCTTCCGTAACACGAAAGGTGTCATCGATTCGTTGACGGCTAATATATAGCGGGAAACTCGTTTATTACTGACTTTCGAAAACACGTTAATACATTTTAAGGTGATTTCTAGAAGGTGGGTTGTAGCTAGCCAAACAGGTACAGACTCATACCAACGTAGATAATTTTAAACTGGTTGATTCACAGCTCAGTCTCCTTCAACAGGAGGAGCTTGAGGACAGTCCATCGTTTGTTTTATACCTGCGTGTACCATGAGCATGGGACGGCAAGGTGACGGGAACTCAACCATAATTCGAGGAGCGGCTTACTATCTATTCTGTTTCTTTTACTTTTAGACTTGCACGTTTTCCTAATGAAAGCATTCGTTTTACATTTTTCCTTTAATCTGTACGAAATTAGTACAAAATTAACAATAGTATTTGCAGAATGTTGCGATACCCAGCAACCCTGGAGACCCGAACGGATTCGACGCTCCTTTTTCACTTTCGACTCACCCTAGGTGTTATGAGTTATGACGAGGGCCGTTAGACATCCGGTTGGCCTGCTCGTTTATCGCCTATTAACATAGCAAAAGAAAACATTTTATCGCACCGTCGGTGCAACGAAGTCACAATATACTATAGCAACAACAATAAACAATTGATTTTATAAATATTTCAAACCTACTACAAATACTAATTCAGTAATAAGGAAATGAATGCGAAAAAAATCTTAACAGTTCCCTCCTGTAAAATTCATAAATGAGCTGTCGTGACTTTGTTGCACCGAAAGTAGTTTATGCATATTTCTTCTAACCTATAAATTTAATAAATAATTCAAAGTAGAATTACGAAAGGCTGAATAGATTTTATTCATTTATGAGCATAGATTGTCTCCTAATTATAAGTGAACATTAATTTTGGTAACGGTTACTCATTTCAACTGATAACTAAATGCATTTGTCCTCTCACCAATCGATTGGGTAATCTACATATTAATTTCGTTAATTAATGATATTATTCATTAATTCATACCTGCCACGAATTCACCTTCAGTAAACGGCGTGTTATAACAACGCTTTTGCTAGTTTTAGTAGGCTACTATATTTAGGCATTGAACAACACCAATTATTGGTTGAACTTTTGAGATATTTTGGAAAGACAGAATTAAGTTTATATCATTGGAACGGAAAGGTTGAGGTTAAAGATCAAGACAGCAAAAAGTATTAAGATTGAATATTTTGAAGATGACGAATAAGCAACGACAGGACAGATGATGCATTGACGACCCCATAGCCCATAGCAGTGATCCTGCCGTCAGGCAGTTGCTCGGCAGAGCAAGGGGTCCCGGGTTCGATTTCCAGCCTTGGCAGACATTTATATGATAGATGAATGTTTGTTCTCGAGTCGTGGGTGTTTGTAATGTCATATGTTTGTATGTCCATACCACCCGCAACACAGGGAATCCTAGTGCAGGGGTGTGGGTGTGTAAACGTTTATTTATTATTATTATTATTGAAGGATAGGTCTTCAGCTTTTCAGCTTGGGATTAAGTAATGTAGAGGCTTATATATATATATATATATATATATATTTTTTTTTTTTTTTGAGAAAGACAGAATATATACTTTTATAGCTCAGTTTGTGGTTTTATAATAATAATACGTAATAAGAAAAGCTTTGCTATTATGTTTATTTATGGTATCGTAATAAATTTTCTCCATCAAGTAGTGTCCACCTGAGTAAAGGCACGAAGCTTGTTCAAAACACTCGTATATCCAACTCCGTACGGTTTGTGTCAAAAATAAGACATCATACAATTAGGGAAATATAATTTATGTGATATAAATTCAGATTTTGGATGGGTTACAGATAGTGGCTAGATATTGTGATTGTCGTGAATAAATTTTTCTATCACTTCCCTACTTTGTAAGGTACAGTAAAATTCAAATCTGTTTCTGGTTTTACGTATCGATTGTAAATTTTAGACTTGTCGAAGATTGGCTCTAAACTTCCTCCAATCAACTTGACCATCGAGCTCTTCGTAATCTTCATTGAAATAACGACGTGAAGTATGCCTTAAGTGATACAGTGTGTTTTTTTGTGAGAGACATTGTCCCAGTTGGATGTTAATTAGTCATAGGCAATGCACAATAGCAAAATGACATAACAAACGCATTGGCAATAACAAGTTTGAGCTGAAATGTAGCTATAGATGTAAAATAATTGTTCCAATGCGTTTGCGGCAACATGAGAATTAAGGTCAGTTGCAAAATGTACCAAGTCTGGTGAAAGTAGTTCTGAACGACCAGTTTTGTGGATCTTCCGCCCCCCTCTTTGTTACTGCACAAGTAAGTGAAATAGAGGAGAACCTATGACGCTGGTAGGGTCGCAATTAATCGGTTGGTTGTCGAATAACTTTGCAGGCAGAAATATGTAGCTGGCTCCACGGTTGTATTAGATGTATGGCTTGAATTATCGAATAAGGCAATTAGTAATTTATTCTGGATTTTTTGTATAATGCACGTTTGTTTATATGTATATTTGAAAAATTAAATTAGGACAAAAAAATATTGGTACCGTTGGGGTTGCCGAAAATCAAGTTTTAATCTGATTTAAACTTTTGAAAGCCAGTCAATCTATTCAGGATATTTTAAATGGAAATGGGCGATGTAAGTTTGATTAAAATTTTGTCTGACAGACAAATCATACACCCCCTATCCGCATTTAATTCAACATAAGGTCAAATCAAACAATTATTATCACACCCTTTGAAAAAGACAAGAACATTCTGAGTAAATCTACACATTTGGCAATGTCCTGAATGCTGTGTGAAAACTGCAAATCTGCACTGTGTCAGGGTGGTGGATTATGGCCTCTAGTCTTTGTGTTATTGGTCAGGAGTGCGAAGTAATGGGTAGTGAACATGACGATGATAATTGTTTATCAGTGAAATAACAATATAGAGTGATCCAATGTTACCTCAAACATACTATCATTTACTCGTGGTTTTACTGATGCATCATGCTGGTGCTTTTTAGCCTACTACGGATACAAGACGAATATGGACGCTGGCATTAAGTTTTATTTGTGGGTTTTGACAACTAAAAAATCAGAAACCTTTAGAATCTGATGATGAACAGATAATTTCGATGGGATCTCACCTAATTTCATATTAGAATATTTAGAGAATACTACTTTTTGTCAATATATAGTGGTATTTTGACTCCCTCGCCATCAATATCATAATTATTAGCATTGCGACTATCACAAAATTGTTTCGTTCTTAATAAGATATAGGACAGATATAGGATATTTCTTATGTTAATAGCCGACAAACGAGCAGACGAGCCACCTGATGGTAAGTGGTCATCATCGCCCATGAACATCAGCAAGACCAAAGGTATCACTGATGCGTTGCTGGTCAGGAAATGAGAAGAAGGTAAGAAAGAATGTACTGGCTCTCAAACCCCCAGTCGGAACACGACGAGTCGTTTGGCAGCTGACTCAAGCAGGAGGGTGGTAGCTAGCCATGCAGGCTTCATGGAAAGATAATAATTCTAGGCCGCCCACGAACAACGAGTTATTATTGACCAAATTACGAGGATTAGACTAGGGTCACTGTTTTCTTATCCTCGGTAATGGAACTTTTCCCGTTAAATAGGAAGTATTACTTATATAATGATTTTGAATAACTGCAATTGATGTTGATGGCTCTTTTGTGTTGGTTTTAATTCCTCAGCATTAACACAAACACGCATCGTATAATATACTTGGTAGGTAGAGCTGGTTTACGATTATTCGCCCCGTGGCGAAGTTAATGCGGATGAATAGTTACAAAAAAACAAAACGTTGAAATTTTTCTCACAGCTTTATATTTTGTAAGTGAACGCGATAACTGTATACAATATCGGTGTTGCGGACGGCGCAGCAACCGCGGCGCCGGCGGCAGAGGCGGCCGAGCAAGACAAGACATGAGCCGTCTGTCTA
>DWPT01005760.1:0-11958 GCA_018251895.1 Agathymus mariae mariae
GACTGACTTGCGCACGAATCGTCGAACAGTACGGAGCTCTCAAGTAAAAACAAGAATAATTCGAAGAATTGAAGAAATGCTAAAGCTATGCTGACATCACACATTTTAAAAACAATGAAACGGCTCACTCCCCGTTATATATAATCTACAATATACCTACCCACTTTTATAATCTATGGAGTTGGCTTTCACGTAAGTTAAAAGACCTAAATATATTTTGGCCTCTGTCTCCAATGAACGAAGGTAGCTTTATCTTCGTTCGTTCAGAGCAATAAGGACGTATGATGTATAAATAATTATCATAACTATAAATACCACAATAGGCTTTGTTTCTGAACTGTATAATTTTACAGCCTGTACATCTGTACATGTTTATAAGTCCATTGTAAGGTGTTACTTACCACCATTGTGGTCGA
Source organism: Agathymus mariae mariae (assembly GCA_018251895.1). NCBI lineage: Eukaryota > Metazoa > Arthropoda > Insecta > Lepidoptera > Hesperiidae > Agathymus > Agathymus mariae. The sequence goes on from DWPT01005760.1 coordinate 417, forward strand.
ATAGCAGATAAATAATGTGATAATGAGTATGTGTGTATTGTTTCGAATTCATTTGCGCGCTTCTACAGCAAAGTGTCGATCGATCTTCAAAACCTGTCACTAATCAAACAACACCTGTGTAACTATGAAATTGTATTTAAAGGTCATTTCAAGTATATAATTTTAAATTAAATATTCTTTTATTAAATCCAATGCGTTGTTGATGTCAAAGCGAAGTATATTTGTACATGGGGACCATGTTGTATGCTGTACTTTTTTATCTCTCTGTCAGAACGCGATAAGCTTAAAAATGACTGAATTAATTTCCATACGGTTCTTACCAACGGAAACCTTGATTCATTTGTAATGTAAAGAATATAAAATTTATAATGCTGTTGAATGAATGAATGAATAAGTTAATAAATGAAAAATGTATGAAAAAATAATCTGAGAATTTTCTATGATCTACTCGTACAATGCTGAGCCGGGCCGCTGGTACATTTACTCGTAGCATAGTACAGCGGAATGAACAGGAGCGGTCTCCCAATTTACTTTCACTTCTACAGCGGGCCTTACGGCGCAAGCCATAAAAAACACCTAGGGAATTAAATAAGAGATAACTTTGTACACCGAATAACGGTCCTAGATATGCTAGATAGAATATTGAAGTTTTCCAAGATGCTTGTATGTATACAGGTTCCTAATTAGATCGATCGGAGCACATTCGATCTCCAGGCACGGTCATCTAGTCAGACGGGAGATCTCCTTTGGCTACAAATTAAAAAGTTATTTTAAACAGATAAACCAGAACCAGAAGAAGAATTTGATAAAATGACAGTCGTTATGTAGGTGAAGATATATTACGGAAAACAGTACGGATTTGGGTGGCTGTGGGTTTCTTTTTGGATTAACCGGTTTATTTTTGTGATAACAATGCCTTTGGAGTCTTCCATTAATGGATAAGAAAGAGCGCTAATCTTGAAGTATTCTATCGTGATTTTTAATTGACTTTCTATATATTTTGAGATCAAATAATTACAGTACCGTAGATCTTTTCGTGAAATGATCACATTCTGTTTTCTGTTCTGTTTTATGATCACTTGGTCAATAGAGAGAGTTCTTTGTTGAAATCTATCGAAATATGATTAATGCAACATTCGAAATAGCTTACCACGGCAACAATACTACGGTGGATCATGCTGGATTTGGGAAAAAATTACTAAGGACATTATTCGAACGCTTATAAATTTTGCAAATAAATAGCAGGCAATCGGAGCTGCATCTATGGCGTACTCTCACCGTGTACTTGCCATACAACTTATGAGGCAATCGGAAATTGTACTCCAGTCCAAGAATTCTCTCCCACCTGTAACTCGTACCACAGATCCTACAATTGCAACAGTTGCAACAAGACACCGCTTGAGTATTACCGAGCACTGCTCAGTTGATCGACTATGTTACTTTATTTTTACGACATTTTACAGACGCGTCATTTACAAATTTAATATAAAATGAGGAAAATTTCACTTAGTACACGATGACGTAGGCAGAATGCGTTTGACATCTCGGCAATTGTGAAGGTTTCTAATAAAACACATAAAAAAACCAGTCATTACGCCCATGTAAATGTGTGAATCAAAACATGTGTGAAACAATACATTTTTACTAATTAACGACGATAGAACAATTTATTACATAATGACTCGAATTTTGGACGTTTTGGAGCGGCCTACATTACTGTCCCCAATCCCATGCTGACAGAACAGGGCGTCGTCAGAGGCGACAGAAATCGCATAAGGATTATATTATCAGTATTACGATTATATTATCACGGGTAATATTATCTTTCTATGAAGCCTGCCTGGCTAGCTACCACCCTCCTGCTTGATTCAGCCGCCAAACGACTCGTCGTGTTCCGACTGGGGGCTTGAAAGCCAGTCCTTTCTTTCTTTCAATTCTTGGTCAAAAACGCAACATTGATAATTTAAGTCTTACTGATGTCCATGGACGACGGTGACCAACCAACACTTGGCTGGTCTGCTCGTCTGTCGGCTATTAATATAAAAAATACATACATACGAACATAGAACCGCCTTCTTTTTTGAAGTCCGAAAATAAATATTAATAATAATAATAATTAATAATAATAATAATTAATAATATTTTACTTGTTTTAATTGTGCTTTAAAGAGTTTTAATATCTTATTATTATTATTATAATACTATATAAAATAATATTTATTAGCACATGCATCAAGTGTAGTTTAGATATATGTATAATACTAAACAAAATGCTTATACAGTTACATTCCATAATCGAAGACTTTAACACGGACAATGTTTGTTAAAATAGTTTTTGATTTCAACAAAAAAAATTAGGATTCGCGAGTATTGGCGAAAATTGAATTATACTTTTAAATGACACTTACGGTTCCAGTATCTGTAGTCTTTAAGATTTTCCTCAATACAGAAAACAGAAAAGTAACTCACCAAAGCCGGAGAGTCTAATGGCCCAGCAGTTCTGGATCTGGGTTTCCTCCTATCGCTCTCAGCATCAGAAGGCCTGGAGTGGTGGTCGCTGTCTCTATCAGATGAGTTGTATCTTCGTTTTTCTTCCGACATCTCCTTGTACCTCCTGCCATTTTCCTCTTTTGCTGTTCTTTCGAACCTAGAATGAGAAATGTAGTGAAAAAGTGTGCAAAAAAAGTGTTATTGCCGTGAAGTTACAGTTGATAGATGCAACGTATTTCGCACTACAAAGGGCTGGAATAACTTGCCGGCGTCGGTGTTCTCCTCTAGTTACGATGCGGGAGTCTTCAATAGGAGAGTGAATAGGCTTTTATATGTTTGTACGTTCAGCATCTTAGACTTTATCACAACTTTCTATCAGGTGGGATTTCTGCCAAGCATTAACTTATTCTATGTAAAAAAAAAAAAATTACTTGCTAGGTTTAAATTGAAGTTTATAATATCGGTGTTCGTAAATTTAATTAACGACAATTAAGTTTTTTATTGGAACTACATCTTTACAGACACTGTTCGTAGTTTTCTTCGAATGACTACTTAATTCACCAGGTTGACTAAATCACCATCTGACATCTGACCATCTGAAGGTCACTAATAACTTTCGGGTCATATTAATCCATTAAATATGTATATTCAATACGACAAGGGTAAAACGGTGACCAGACGTGTTACCGGCCAAGAAGGAAGCGAAAATCTGCTTAAGTAGCTATACATGTTTAAAAAGTTCACATGGTTTATGGATAACACTGGAACTCCTTGACACCGCTGCTTTAGTGTGACGGCCTAAAAGAACCACACCATTTATATTGATCTGTGTTAGTAGAATCAATATAGTGTCAAGTATAATACCAAAGTGTTAGTTCTGGTGATTGTGTTATGAAGAACATAAGAATAATATGTTTATCCTTTGGAAATAAGACGTGCTGTGATAATGAACGCTCTATTCTCTATAGTATGTAGCATTTCAATTGGACGTTAAGTTTTCTTAATAATATATGAAGCATTTTTAATGCTCTTACCCAAAAAAAGGACAGGTATGATATTTCGGATCTGGACACCGGTACAAATTAATAATATTTTACCGGTTTCGGATACGTAATTACTTCGGATTATCCGATTGTTTCGGATAATTTCGGCTACGGATATTAGATGATTGAGGAATCAGAAGAAATATATAATGTATTTACTAGGTAACACTGACTTTATTTCTAGTATTAAAACCATAAATCAGAACAATAGCCTTAAAAATTTGATAATAAAAACTGTCAAAAAATAAGAGCGACGCGGCTAGTGTATCGGCTCGACCGGGGAATATTTGACATAACGTGTTTCATTTAGATCCTGCCACTATCCGAAATTATTCGAAACTTTTTTATCAGATCGGTTACGGTTGCGGATATATTTTTATTTCGGATAGTTTCGGTTATGGTTACAGATCCCCATAACACCCTCATCGAATTGGAAAAAGAACCTCAAACAGTGAAAATTTGGTAGTGGCATGAAAAAATTACCTTTCACTCTAAATGTTTTCTTGAAGAGTTTGATTCGATCTGTCATTATATGTTTCTTTTGTTACCCTATAATATACGAATATGTAGTTACCTTCCATCTAAGTAATTCTCTCGATACTTCTTTCCGTTGCTCTCCCGGGAGTCTGAGCTCCTATATCTATCGAGGTCTTCCCTGGAATATCTGTACCTCCTCTCTCTTTCCTCTCTGGGTTCGTAGTCCCTCTTTTTATGAGCAACTTCTATGTCGCTTGGTTCAGGGTCAGTGTATCTGAAAGTAAAAAAATATATTGGGCGAAAATTATCGATCAACTTCTCCAAATTCACTTTTATTCAATCACGGTTTAAATTAAATTATGGAATTTAATAATGGATTTAATGGAATTTATAGATAATTTGTGGTAATAGCCGACAAACAAGTAGTCGAGCTACCTGATAGTAAGTGATCACCGTCGCCCATGGACATCAGCAAGACCAAAGGTATCATTGATGCGTTGTCGGCCAGGAAATGAGAAGAATGTAAGAAAGAAAGTACTGGCTCTCAAGCTCCCATCCGGAACACGACGATTCGTTTGACGTTTATATAAAATGACTTTATAATATGAAAATAACATGTAACTTAAGGGATTATAATTAAGACCCGTTCCTGATTTAATACCTTTTATACTCGGAGTCGTCTCTTGCAAGATGTTCAGGGCTCTTGAGCACCCGGGTGCGAGTCTTAGGCTGGACTACTTCTTTCTCTTTCTTGCTCTTCTTGGAAGAGTCGCGAGAGAACAGCTGTTTCATCTAAAACATATATTGGTATATAAAATAAAAATTTAAAATAGTTTTCATTATCGTCACAAAATCATATTTATCTTTTTACCTTTTCAAGCCCAGAAAGCTTCTTCGTAGCTTTTGGCGGTTTCGCACTAATTTTATCGTCGTTTCTTATTGGACTTTTTTCTTGGCGCTCATCTTTTAAATGGAAATGGGAATCATCATCGATGCCTTTCTCCCTTGGTATGTATTCTTTTCTATCTTCAAGCGCGTAATCTTTAATTTTATTCAAATATTCTCCATTAGCGTAAATTTGTTCGCTTGGATAATTATCTTCTGTATGTTGCCTTTCACTTGCCAAAAATAATGAAGTATTACGCACATCATCATCACTTTCGTGTCTCCTATGTCTAGTTCTGTGGATTTCGCCGCTTGAGTTGTGCCTGAAATCGTTTTCAATCCCAGAATCTACCAAACGATTGTCGAAGTCGTAACGCCGAGGAGACGTTTCTTCCCTATAATAATCTCTACTATCACCGGAGTCATGGCGTCGTATTCCAAAATCTTTACTGTATTCCCGATCTTTTCCTTTAAGGCGACGTAACGAATTGTGAAATGAATTAGCATGTTTAGCGTTGTATCGAATATTTGCGTAATCTTCCTCTCTTTCTTGTGCTATTTCTGGATTTGATGCATAGTGACCTTTTCGCTTGCCGAACCAATCACCTTTTTCTTTGTATTTGTTACCAGTTTGCAAAATATCATGACTAGAAGTAAAATGTTTTTTGACTTTGTATTTCTTTTCCTTGTATTCATCCGGTGATAAAATATGCTTGCCTGGATTTGACTCTAAGCTTGGTGGTTCATATTCAGGTTCCGGTGGGAAAACTTTTCTTTCATCTTTGTACCTGGAATCAGTACCTAATTTATCAATAAAATTACGCCTGTCTTCTTCAACTTTTGGTACTTTTTGAAAAGTTCTAGACTCCGCATCATATTTAATTTTGTGACTATCAGAATCATACTTGGTGTAATCTTCAGCAATACTACTTTCAGTAAAGCCGTCCCTTTCTAATGTGCTACGGTAATATCGAACAGTGTCATTGACATATTTTTCAGTTTGTTTCATGCGTTTTTCGGCTTCATATATCGGATCATTTTCGGCTAGATACTTTGTAATTGGTTCGTTAAGATTAATTTTTTCACGCTCAAACCTTCGTGCTTTAAGCCGAGACTCTAAAAGCTGACGTCTATGACTTAGTTCATTAAAGTCTAGATCTACTTTAGTATGTTCAGGTTCATACTGCTTCCGTTTTGTATCCATTCCATCAGCTCGTCCTCTAAAGTTATCAATATTACGTGAATTTTCTTTTTCATATTCATTAGCATAAGTTGGCTCAAAATCTTCAAAGCTCATTAATTTGTATTCTCTGAATCTTGGTCTTATAGGAGATTCTTTGATGTTATATTCTTCTATACTATTGAAGTTATTTTCATTATTTTTGTAGTCATATTCAAATAGGCGATTTGTTGAATATTTGTGCCTTTCTTCGTATCCTAGACCCTCGTCTTCATCTGAAAAGTTACCGTGTTTATCCTTAGAAGGTGAAAACGTTTTATGTATCGTCTGTTTTGGCACGCTAGCGCGCGATTCACCGTTCTCTCTAATAACGTGTGCATATACAACTCCTTTATTAGTCATTTTATTTACCGGTGTTGGAGCTCGTTCCGGACTTATATTCCGAACAAATAAATTGGGATCAGGACTTACACTAGGTTTTGTATATGAAAATGGTTGATTAATATTAGTTCCGTTAGGAGGTGATATAAGATGAGTTTTAGGTGGTGATGAATGTTGGTCTTCCTTTAATATTCTCACTAAATGATCTACAGTATGACCTCTAGTTAATGGCGGTTTATCAGGGGGTTGCTGACTGCTGTGTATCATTTCTTTCTCACCATATACGTTTTCCTCAATTTTTCTGATGCTATCTTTGATTCGTTCTTTTACTTCGAGATGGTTACTCTCTTTTAGTATGCCTGAATCAATTTCGTCTACTAATATGGTTTTTTTTATATCTGTTTTTCGTTTTGGAGTTTCTAATATGGGTGGGGACTCCTGGATTTCTTTTTCTTTTGATTTACCTCTTTTTGTTCTATTAGGAGGCTTAGGTTCTTGTTTTTCAGGTGTTTTATACCGAGGAGGCTTTTCTATAGGATTGACTCTTTTAGAATTATCTGTTAATTTTTGATCAACCGTTTGATCGCTATCTGTTTGAGATAACTTCTTCTTTTCATACACTTCTAGTGGAGATATTTTTTTGAAATAATCTTCTCTAGGAGAACTCTCTATAATTGGTGAAAGCTGAGCTTTTTTGTTCCTTAAAGATTTGAGAAATTCTTCTGTTTCACTTCCTGATCTCTTTCGTATGGGCTTTATTTTAGTTAAATTTGTATTTGATTTTAGGTCTGAAACGTCACTCTTGCTTCTTTTTATTATGACCGTTGGTTTTGTGGTTACAACTACGGGTTCATCGGGACTTTTATTACGTTGTGCCCTACGAAATAAAGTGGACAGTGAAGTTCGTTCTTTCCTTTTCTTAGAGCTTACATCACTAGTTGATCTTCCAAGAGGAGATTTTACGGTTCCGTCTGGTGAACTAGCGTCGTCACTATTCCTTCTTCCAGGCTTATCTTCTTTGATTTTTCTCCGATGTGGAAGTGAGAAGAATTTCTCTGGTGGATGATCAGCAGTGCAAGTAACGCTCTGTGCTTGTGCAATGACTTTATTAGCTTCTTCTATGAGCTCTTGTTCTGATAGATGTGTAAATGGTTCTCTACGAATGGAAGGTTGCTGGTGTTCTAATGAGGTACCCCGCTCGCGCGGTTTACCTGCAAAGGAGATTAAATCTATTATAATGATAAACTAATTTGTTATTGATGATAAAGTAATTTAACATTATAAATTGGTTATTGAAATATTATTGACTATACTATAACTAGAGCTAAGCTGTCGTGACTATGGTTTTAATAAAATTAATAATGCAAATAATGATATTTCGACACAGCTATCAAAGTCCAAACTTTTTTAAACTATACAATCGCGCAAAAAGTTGCAAAATAATATGTTACCACAAAAAATGGTAAGCCAACTACCACAAAAAGTAGGTTCGATTTAGTATTGGGTTTCTGTAAATGTATATTAGTGTATTAGTGATGCTTCTTAAGGAACATTAATTAGAAAATCTAAATATTGGTTTGTGTGGGTTCATCCAAAATTAATTATTTAGGTAGAGGATAATTAGAATATGAATTAATGAACGTTATATTTTTTGTTGATTTCTATTTAGTATTATGTAGAAGCGAAGTTTAATCGATCTGAAGTCATCAAGTGGCGTAGATGATAACATTTATTTTTTGTGCTTTTCTGCTTCGAAATATATAGTAAGTCTTAGTTGTTATTCTTAGAAGTCACTAAATAACAAGGGGACTTAAGAACTTTCATGGTTTGGTTAATCAGTTTAAACTGGAACACTGTGGTAGAGTAAGGTCCAATTTTTTTCAATTACGAGTAGAATTTCTGCCATGACGAACCACTAATGGTTTGACGTTACAGTGAAGTATTTTTCTTAGGAAATACACTTGCAGATATTTTCTCACTATTTTGCTCAGATCACTTCGGTTCAATGAACCTATTAAGGCAAGTTACCTACGAAGTCTTATTCGTGTATCTAAAATGTTGCTGTAGTTTTTTACACCAATTTAATAATTGTGAATTATCATTATAATGTCTTATGGTAAACAATGAGCATATAAAGGAATGTGGGCTATAATAAATTACTAATATTAATGACTTTCTCATGACGCCTGGCAGTGTTTTTTAATTCAATAACTAACAAAGGAGGTACGAGGTCATTAGCACTAATGGTTACCCTGTCGTCACACATGGCTACTATGTCGCCGTTGTCATGGACACATTGCCGCCCAAACAGGAGCAGATGACCCGCTTACAAGTTTCCCAACACTTCAACCGAAATACGCAACACAAAAGATTGATTCTAGAAGGTGATTGCTAGCCAAGTGAAAACATATCTCAAACATGAGTTGGCGGATCAAACATCGGGAGACATCTGACGCCATCGCCTAGTTCGTTGTTCAGCGGAAAGCATCACATGTAGGGGAAGTTGGCTTGGTTTGTATTTGGTCGTTGTTGATATATCGATATTATTATATAACCTGAAAGATAGTCGGCCCACCTGATGGTAAGTGGTTTGCGTCGCCTATGGACATTGGTAACACCAGAAGAGTTACCACTGCAACGCTGGTTTTAAAGGAGAACTCTTTTTACATGTTTTTCGAAGAAATCTATACTCGTATCATTGCACTCCGGGAATGCCTCAGAATAAAGCTCGTTCCATAATTAACATAAGTGCAGTATTAGATAGTTCGTGATGATTGTCACGAATCCAGTCGATATGGATGAAATTTCAATCTTCGGTGGGTAGTGATGATGAAAGGGTGACGTAGGTACGAAATCGAACAAATCCACGAAGCACTCACCGTGGTAATATCGATAGTACACACACAGGGAACTGCGGCCCTGACTAGTAATATAACTTATATAGGACATGCAAAGTGGAGGAGTTAATAAAAATTTCGTGTGCCGCAAAACAAATCCTAGGCAATGTCGAACACTTTTGCCTTTTTAATTCACGCGCCCCCTGAAGCTTTGGTGTGTTTCGAATAAAGTACCTAGGTCGCGAATAGAGGATACGAGTCTTAAGGTGATACCTGGGATGCTGTAAGTACCTTGTAAAGGTTCACATTTGCGTGTGTGAGATACAACCGCATACTTGTCGATGTTTAACTTGAGCCCATTACAGTTCCTCAGGCGTAAATATTGTTTACTAGCAAACGGCCCTCACTTCGCTTCAGAAAAACTACCTTACGCTTAGAAATAGCATCTGTGCTTTTTTCAGAACTGGGTTTTTCTCGCTCTGTGAATTAGAAATATATATATAAACATAACTTTTTTATTTTTTGAAATGAGACAAACTTTAAGTATTAAGTGATGCTTACTGCAATACATTATTGAAAACACGAACGAAATCGGTCAAGCCGTTTCTGAGATTAGCGGGAACAAACGCACAGACAAACAGACAAAAATTCGAACAACTATTGTTTTGGGTTTTATTGCGTCAGTAAAGGCCCGTAATAATGTGATTTTCTCATATATAGTTAATCGAAAGCGATCAGTTTGAATTTTATTATTAGTATAGATAGATATAGACAGATTTCAATTTAATTTTCTTTTTCAAAAGTTGTAAAAAGTGGGACGTGTAGTGTTGGGAAGAGTGTAGCCAGGCCTAGTATGAGCAAAGCCGGACTGAAAGATTAAATAATTTATTGTAAACTGGCAAGCTGTATTTCGAAGAATGACGTGTTACAACTATCACTAGATTTGACGTCCTTCTTCTGTCAAACTACAACGGAGGTGATAGCGCACGTTGGAGCACGATCGCTTTTGCTCGAGACAGCTCCGCGAACGGGCGCATCACTTTGTATCGGTGAACCTTACGATTTTTTTATGTTAAATATTGTGTGTGATTGCCAGAAAAAAATAATTGTTTATATATTTAGTGTAAACAATTAAAACTTTTTTTTATCCAAAAATTTATATTTGATATCGAAATAGCTCAAAATTAGTAATTAATGATTAGGGTTTCATAGTAATTCCAAAAAAAGACAACGAAACAAAATCATTCAACCTGCATTCTTCTATACTCATATATTTTGTATTTCGTCAGTGTATTTTCACGAGTAAGTAGGTTTTTTGTGCGGAAATTGGGACGTACGTCCTAATTGGGAAACCTGGCAACACTAGTCACTAAAGATGGTTACGTCACCAGTAACTTGATCACATTTATTTTTAGCACTAACTTTGGCGAAAACAACTTTTGATGGGTTTTTTAGCTCAATTTTGCTGCGAACGAGTCCTCGATTTAGGGATCCGTGGTCAGATTATTAACTAAATATTCTCAGTTTTACTATCACATTTGGCACTTGTATATTTATATTGGAAAATTTTAGCATGATCTGGATAGACTAAGGTTGGATGGCGCCATTTAATTATCTATAAATATTATATAAGAATAACTTATTTAATTTATTTATGTCGCATAACCGCTAAAAGGGTTGGATTCAATTTTGTATTTAGATTAGATTTTTCTTCTTTAATTTACCTATGTAGTTTAATTGTAACGGAACATAATTTCCTGAAAAACACTCTTTTACATTACAAATATTATTTTAAACTGTTAATTAGAGAATTATATATTTTTTCAGATGACGCTATACAACACTTTTTTTATTATTATTATTTTCCTGACAAAATAGGATTTAATAAAAATGATCGCCGAACTGAGCTCGGCCTCCCGGGCAGTTATAAAAAGAGACAATTCTGGTCGAGCAAAGCTATTTGACACATGTGACACTTGTCATATCTGTTTTTCTTTTTAATACACTTATATTGCTGTTGTAATTAATGATCCTTCAAGCCAATTAATATATAATATAATTTTAATGGAAAAAAAACTAGTTTTTATATTTTATAATTGCACATCTATAATTAAATTTTTGAAAATTTGGTTACGTCTTCATATCGTCTTAGAAGGGTGCAATGTAAAGAACATGGGGCTTGAAATTCGTTTTTACAATAAGATTCCTAAGTTGATACGTGAGTTGCCCATTGGAACTTTTAAGCGACG
>DWPT01005761.1:0-11958 GCA_018251895.1 Agathymus mariae mariae
GCTGGCTTCTGTCGCCTCTTACGACACCCTGTTCTGCCAGCGTTGGATTGGGGGGAGTATTCTAGGCCGCCCCAATAGGGCTTAAATTATTAAATTAACATTTCCAAAAGTATAATGATGATCTATTAGCGTTACACCTACCGGTAACCACTTCCCAACGTCTCCCGTATGGTGCCAACCATCTTGGTCGATCACTTCTCTGGTCTTCTCTGGCTCCTTAAAGTAACCCTTGAACACATTGGCTCCTTGCACGCACACCTCGCCTTGCCCCTGCGCCGCGTAGTACTCCATCTCCGGAACATCCACTAACTGGAAGATCAAATGAGTTTAATTATCTCAATGCGGAGGTCTTGAATTAAGTTGAGAACATTGCCCGGGAGAAGTAGCTCAATTTCACAACATGTCAGCTAGTCTGCACAGACTGAGTCTGTTCGCAAACACTAACAAAGGCGAAGAAAACATAAAACAACCAAACATAACCCTAAGGAAATTATGTTACGGTCCTAGCTTAGATATCTAACCCGTCCGGAGTCAGCACTGAGCATTCTTTCATTGGCACATTTATGTGGGTTAAATAAATATATCATATAGTCGCACTGTCGTTATTAACGTTCAGGTTTATTACAGATGTTACAACTCTTGAAATTGTTTTTTTTTTTTATAAATGACACTGTATCTGAGCTAAGCTTTGTTGTGTCATTTTGTTAAGGTGCATCAGATTGAATTTGAATTTTTACCCATTTAACATTTCAATTAACGTTAACTGGAATTAAAATTCTAACATTTAGTTTTTATTTATTTATATATTAATTTATAATATTATTTTATTAATATATATATTAATTTATGGCAAATTAGTTTTATTCACCATTAGTATCAAAGTCCATGGAAACTTTAATTGGCGTCAGGAATTGTTCTACTTTCCACATTGGAAAATATACTACACGTTCACCTATAATATGTGTAATTATACGATTTAACTGATAATATGTACTAAGATTTGGCGTCGCATTAAACTTGAATTATTAACATATCCTCTGATAGAATTTTCGATAAAATATATTAATTACGGCTCTATCAAAGTTTTTAATACGAGTAGGTAAAGACCTAATTATGTACAGATCTGTTTGAGAACAAATTTAATGCACTAGAAACATTTAATTTATATTTATATAAACATATAATATATACCTTCACTTTGCAACAAGCGACAGGAGGCCCGACGTGTTCAGGCACATGGTCACCCTGAACAGTCAGAGTAACCGGCGCAGTGCATTCTGTCTGACCGTAGCCCTCGACGATCTGAAGACAAATAAAGACATACAATACTCATACCCAATAAATGGTTATCAAGCCCTTAGGCTCATGAGAAATCCATTCATTGGCGGTGGTGATGTACCAACGTATCCGCATCCAAACTGAAATTAGGTGGATGCTGCAGGATCTGCAACACATAGACGGATGTTACCTGTCTCAGATAGAACTATAGACCTATTTAAAGTAGTTTCCAGTGCCAATAGATATGGCATTTAATGAAAATTAAAAACTAGAAAGATAAATTTTTGTGGTTGTCGCTCACGAGTATTCTAAAATTTGAGTTTAAATCGAGGTAGCAATGTGATATGGATCCTGTGCCAGATTAATCGTACACTGATTTACATTTATCTGGGAGTGGTAGGTGTAACAACTAACAAATTCAGATAATTTTCTGATTTTAATGATCAATCAACCATCACCAACAAAAGAAAAACAATACAAAAATTTATATAAGTTTATTCATGAAATAATATTTATTCTATTATTGGAAGTGTCCATGCCTCCAATAATTATTATTCTATTATAAAGGACACTTCCATACACGACTGGTACATAACAAATGTATTTAAAAATGAATTCCCAAGCGTCATTTCCAAAAACTTCTATATGTTTCCCTCCTTCTATCTACTAAAAATAAAACGTTTTATAAAGATAAAAACTCTTTGAAATAAAATTGTCAACCTTCATAGTCAGTACGATTGCTTTGTTAGTAAATAAGCTCTTTGATATATGGGTTAAACTTAAGAATGTATAAAGTCTTATTTATCTGTTTATCCACATGACTCAAGGCTAAAAGAATAGTGTTTAAATTTATTTATAATTAAGATAATATTTATCTGTTTTTCCAAATGATTCAAGGTTAAAAGATATGTGAAATATTTTCACTCTGTTTTTCAGATCGTTCCTTTATTTATGATCATATTTTGCAGTCTGTCTGACACTTTTAGCTTATTAGCTCAGTTTAAGGAATTTACCTTTTTCTCGTCGATAATATTGTAGAACTATAAACACAACTAAGTCGCAATAAAATAATAAAAACAAATAGAACTTTTACATCTACGCTCAAACAACCCGAATGATCGGAGTGAAATAAGTATTAGAACAGTACTACGTTAAGAGTACAGCACAACGTTCACTTCACTGTGTAGAGTACATAGCTAAGTTCATTGTTTAGCTAGCTTCAGAGCGCAAGCCGGGCTTAATTTTTAGTATTAAATTCTATGTAAGTAACAAAGTTCTATCTATATTTTGTTAAGACTCCGACAGTAGGTTACAAAGAGAGATACGATGCTTATTCGAAAGCCAAATTGCAAGTTAACACGTGCGAGCGAGATAGATCTAGCTCTCCGAGATATCGTTGCTGAGTGATGACCGGTGCCGGCAGGGAAATTCGAAGGTAACGTTTATATATACCTATAGTTTGGTTTGCACTTTGCAGTTTAGTAATAAGATTATGTATGTGTAGATATTATGTGGCAAAATACAACGTAAGCAAAACTGCTGCTCATACGAAAAAGTCGCCTATGATTCCTTTTCGCCTATGATACAATATTTCTAGTAAAAATAACCTTTGAAATGATAGTAGAACCGAAGACAAAGTGACCAAGTTTATAATTATATCAATATTAATACATTGATTTTAAAAAATTACGAATAACGCAATTATTAGTCGTTATATTAAGTATTGAAATTCATTTCAAATTCACTGACCAGGCAACCAAGAGCACAACGCGAAAAGGTAAGCACGTTGCCAGCCAATGGTGCAGAACCAACGACCATGATTCGCAGCCTGCCACCCATGCCGTCGCGAACTTTACGGAAGATAAGCTTGTCCCAAATGGAATCGCCACGAATGATGCCTCTGAAATTATATTATTACTCCAATAAATTTATTACACCTTTTTTCTGTTTAGTGAAAAACGAAAACCATATCTCTAATCAGAAATTTGCTGATTCCGTAAACTTTGTATGTTACTATTCATTGCTTAAGCCAAATAATAGTTCAATACTCAAACTTCTATACAACGATAAAGTCACCAGGATTTAAACGTGTCCTTTGAAGCAGCTCGAATGCAATCACGAATTCCAGCCATTTTCGATCACCTATTGAACTTCCGATCACATCCAAATCTGTTGGAATTTGATCGATCACCAATTATATTTTACAGAAACAAATTATACCTGTCTATTGATACTTTACGGTTTTACTTCACACTACTATGACATTACTATAGCTATTATTATATTTGAACATGACATTTTTACCTTTTCAACTCGGATTCTTTCGCTGACAATGCCATATTGAACAGTAGTTTCTTTATTCTCGAATTAGATATTTCATTTTGTGCTTTATCGTACAGTCTGTTCAAAAGTCTAGGCACAGCGGGCATCATGGTTGGTTTGAGTGCGCTTAAGTCATCGCCTAGCCGCCTGATATCACCGCTGTAGAAACCCACGGCTCCGCCTACCATGTACAGAGCATTCTGGAATACATGGTTAATCAAATTAAATGTAAAGGTAAGGAGGACCTTTCATCTACGAACGACGATTTTTGATTTATCATATTTTAAAATCATATGCTTTATAATTTTTTAAATCTACTTCCAATATCTTTTATTTTAAGTTCGTTTACTACAGGGAAAACATTTCATTTATGTTACAAATATTAATTGGGCTTGACATCTGATAAACAAAAGCATTAAACAATTTATTTTCAATTTTACCTCACAGCAACGCTCTAGCATATGGGCCAGTGGTAGGAAGGAGATCATGACATCATGCTTGGTAGGCTTGTGTTCCCCCAACTGCATAGTGACACTGCACATCGATGCAACTACATTCTCGTGTGTGAGCATTACACCCTTCGGCATACCAGTCGTTCCTGATGTATAGCAGACTGTGCACAAGTTGTCTGGGTAGGGTGGCTAGAATTAAATTTAAATGTAATCAGCATCTCTACAATATTGTTGTAATTAAGAAACCAAATGGCAAAACTACATGATGTACGTCGCTTCAATAATTACCCTATGTATTTAATTACTTAAATTATATACAAAGGATATGGCGTCCCATTAATAGTTTTTGAAATTTAGAAAAAGGAAATAAATCACAACATTGCAAGCATAATATTTACATCCATGACAAACTTGGCAGGCAAAATAATGCAAACACTAACCCTGGCTATTAATTTGAGCAAACGACTATTTCATGACAACTCATAGGAAATCTTAATTATTTCACTATTGCAATTTCAACGATGAATAAATTAAGAATACTTTCAAAAATTCAAATTGACAAACATACGAATACGAGGATAATTAACGAATCTGATATAATTTACGTAATTTATCTCGATTTAATTTTATCATACTTACAACACATGGGTGGTCTTTTTGTGCTCCTTGAATTTCCACATCACTGAACTTGATAATCTCCACACCTCGACTTCTGGCCCTCTGATGTGTGGACGGTGAAACCTCCTTTATTGTAATAAGCTTACGGAGACATCGAGGCGACTGATCCAGGAGGAGATTTGCTTTTTTATCATCCTCGCATACTACTATTGACATTTCCGCTAAAAACGTAAATAGAATATGATTTAAATATAAAAGCTTAGGTAACAGTGAATGATTCCAAAAAATATATGAAAATTATGGACTATGAGTATTCTAATTGCGCTACCACTTCATAACTATATAAAGGTAATAACGTTGAACTAAGATAAAAAAGAATATTAAAAATTATTACTTTGATTAATAATGAAGGCGCATGCGTTGGCTCCTAATGTGTCGTACAGAGGTACCACAACCATTGAATAACAGTAGGCACCTTGTTCAGCCATTACCCACTCGGGGCAATTTTGTGAATAGATACCTGAAATCATATACAAAATTATAAAATATAATGTAAAATCAGAATGCATTTAAATCCAGAAAGGTACTACAAATATAACTCTCTAATATACTATACGTAATAATAAACTCTCAGAAATAATGACCGTCGAGTCACTCACCTACGAAGGTGTTTTGGCCTGGAGTGAGACCTTGGCATATAAGGCCCGAACCGAAGTTTTTCGCTCGCAGCAGGGTTTCATTGTAATTCTGCCACACGTACGGCTTATTCGGCCCCTCACGCCAACCCAGACAGTTGCCATTATCTGAAAAGTAATAATAAATTTTTACTCAAGCAAAATATTTGTATCGTTATTCATCTTAATTTAATCGAGCATACTGTACAATTAACATCGGAATATTCCACTCGCTCGCGGCAACTTTGTAGTAGCCGTTTTTCATGTTTTTTTTTTTGGCCTTATTAAATACAAATGGCTCGCTATGAAATATAACCACAACAACAGCTGCCCCGCTTAGTCCACTAGCACAAATTACGTTAACTGTACCCTGTAAACCAGTTCGTGGGTAACGTTAAAAATATTTTGTAATGTTCTCATATTATCACACTTACCGGTAACGAGCGGAAATGTAAAGGAAAATGAGGTGGGTCCTAAAATTATGCCTTGAGACACTCCCAGCAATGTGAAACTATTTGAACACTTACAATAATAAATAGACATATTATTGTTAAAAGAAATTAAATGCTTTATATTTGTATTTATAGACTTTATACGGTGTATACAGTTTGAAATAAATATATATAATTACGGAAGGAGATTAGTTACTCACTCGATTCTTTTACGCCTCTGCGAAAAGTTTCATAAAGTGTGCGAGTGTCCTCGTGAAGATATCTTAAGAATCGACCATTTTTAGCTTCTTTGTAGAATTTCGAAACTCTGACCATTTCCGGTCCCTGAAATCAATAATCCCATTTTATTACGAAGCGTCATTGAAATACTAGATTTATTCAAATAACAAATGCTGACGATGACAGTACATAAAAATACAAATGTAATGCAAGTAAAACTTGTTTACACAATAAAAATCCTTAAAATTTGTTATTTCTATTCAATCTGCTGAATCCTTCTAACGTGCCTCGACGTAATCGCGTGTAATCCTTTTAAGTTCGCTAAGAACGTGGGAATCTAATTACAAGTATTAATTTAATGTTAAACAGAAAACATCTAAGTACTCATAAAAAAATTGTTCCATTCAAATTCACGAGTGAATCTGACCGTGCAATGAAAATATTGAATCAGTAAAATGTTCTGCAAATAATATTCCGTTAACCTAATGACATATTTGACTCACTAGCTCGGTATTTTGCCGTGAACGTAGAACACTCTTACACATTACGGTATAATGTTACTGTAGTGTGTGATGATAAATGGGACGAAGAACTGGTCAAAGTCACTAGTGGGAATGACAAACCGAACGTAAACGCGAAGTGAAAATTATATTTCCGAGGTCATCATTTTTATATTCATTTTAAACTTTTAAAAAACATTTATCCAATATAAATTTTATGATTTTTCGAATGATATGGCTTGTCTAAATCTATTTTATTACAAATTTAGTTAAGTGTATGAGTAAGAAGTAAATTGTTGATAAATAACAATAAAGTAAATATTTAACTGAAATAACTCAAAAATAATCGAACATGTTAATAATTAATGACTATGGTGGTATTAACT
Organism: Agathymus mariae mariae; assembly: GCA_018251895.1. NCBI lineage: Eukaryota > Metazoa > Arthropoda > Insecta > Lepidoptera > Hesperiidae > Agathymus > Agathymus mariae. The sequence goes on from DWPT01005761.1 coordinate 6,902, forward strand.
AATATATTTAAACTCTAGCATTAACATTTAAATCTAAGTGGTAGCTACTAATCATATCCATATGTCCGCATTTCCAATTTTACATAAATAAACAATTTTTGATGCCAAGAAGATGAGCCGTTTCAAAGTAACCTAAGAAAAATTTAATGATTTCACATTTGTAGTTCATCATTATCATTAGTAACGCGTGTTACTACATATGCCGTGTCCTGCAATAGATTCGTTAAAAGTTTTCTTTGATCAGTTTTATCCGTATCTAAATTATGGCCACAGAGAGCTAGATAGGTATATAATCTGATATCATAATAGCAAGAACGTAATAACATCGTCGAGTCGTATGCTATTGAACCCAGAAATAGCAAGGTTAACATTCGTATTTATGTCACACATTCTGTTATAAATATACACGGTCATACGACTGTTGGCGTATTTTTTTTAAACAGTAATCAATTTGCTCGTGGTGACCTTGTGCATTATTTCTTAGATCAAATCCAAATTTCGGAGTGTTTAGCTTTTCGTTATTTCGTTGCGAACATTTCAACACTCTAGGTAGGAAGTATTTCAGTGCTGTCATTCAACCTTTGGACAGCATGATTACTGTTGCATTTGACATTTCCCTTGGTATTACTTTTCGTGACTCCATGCGTATAAAACCGACAGCTGACTTGACTCAGCACTTAAGTATTTAATGAGTTATGAAAAATTCACACTGGCTCACGAGTATACCTACGGGGATCACTTGTCGTTATCAATGAAATGAGGTATATATATTTGTATGCTAATATTTAAAAAAAGCATGCATAAGATGAAATTTAGAGAACGGAAAATTGTGAAACTTTGATTAACAAAATATTGTTAACACTGAACTTTTTAATGTATTTTGGTTGCAGTGTTTGAAAGCCAGTCGGAGCGAATCAATTGTTTCTCTGTTAGCAGCCAACGCATCGATGAAATGATGCTTTTGTTATGACATGCTTGCAATGACAACTAACTGTAGTAACTACAGAACTACATTCTATTGCGTGAACTGTTTACTCTTACCAAAAAAGGATACATTAAATTCTAATAAATATGAAGCAGATATTGAATGGTTTCTAATGGTAGGTATTCATGGGGCAAGTGTTTTGAATTTAAGCCCTTAGAACTTGTTGGTCTTAAGTTCGTGTTGAGATGATTTCGATTCCAAAAAGCGATCGTGAGTAATATTCAGTTCTCCTCCATAATACAATGGCCCATCCTTGCTATTGATTCCTATAGACATTACCAATAATTAATCAAATTACGTAAAGTGATGATATTTCAGTGCAGATATTAATTTGTAGTGATGTTCAATTTGGCTGATTACCAAAATTTATCACGAGTCTTCATTATATTTCGTGCTAGTTTTGTTTGTGCATATTCTATACATATAAGATATCGATGCGGTGCTGTGATGAAAAAATATACATCACATCATCAAAATGAAATTTATTATTTATTTTAGTATCTGAATAAAATATGCCGCTGATAACACTATATAGTACTAGTACTAATCTTTATAGCACACGATGCGGTGAAATAGTTTTAAATTATGAATGTTATACAGTAGCAAAACTAAAATAAATAACAGACAGAAAACGCAAATGTTGCAAAACATTCAATCCAAACATTATTTCCAACGGTTAATTTGTATATTAAATGTTTTTGGAACATTGTAATGTTTCTCTGTTACCAATATATAGGCAAAATATATATAGTGTATATCTGTGCACGTGGTTCTCAAGAAACCACTGAACAAATTTAAATAATACTTGACATATTTGTAATTTATGTTATGGGCGATAATTTCATTCCGGTAAATGAAACACATCCCGCATGAAAGGAATATATATAAATATGGTTAAGGGGTAATATAACAGAGTTTTGCCTGCCTTTCTGCATCTACCGCAGAATATGAAGGGGTTGGTAGTTCACAGAATTAGTAAAAATGTTTCTGATACCAATAAAACGGGGCAAGAAATCACCAGAGATTTTCTGTCTGGTGCGAGTGTAATTTGTAATGTTAAGGCATTAGTTTTATGAAGAGAACAAAGAACAGGTTACTGATATGATAATAAATATTATATGTGTGCGTGAGTCATTATCGTGTAACTTTCGAACGACATCGTTTATAGACTTCGTATTCACACAATAAAAAATTTATTGTTTAGCCTCCCGTATTATGGATACCTGATACTATTATTAATAGCACAGTTAACACTCTTGGTAGTTTATTAAATAATATTACCATTTAGTAGCGTCTATTCGTAAAATATAATATTAACGCACGCAAATTAAGCTTAGGGGGTACAATAATCATAATGTAAACTTAAATTTCACATCATAATGTACCAAACAAAAATAAGGCGACAGTTTCCTGTTGTAATTTCATAATTCAAATATAATTAAAAATGTGTGTACAGAAGATAACGTTGTGAACGGAAATATTAACGTGGACGTGTCCCGTGACTCGTCCTCATACCCTGCCAACTATTTAAAAAACCGACCAAGTTCGAAACGAGCCGCGCTGGTTCGAGTTCCGCACATTATATAAATCGAAAATATTTTCTGTGAGCACTACATTTTATTCCTTATTCCATATTTCTCCCGATCCCAGCACACGTATATTTTCTGCGTTACCTTTTAATTATAAAGATAAAGATTATTATTTACCATTAGATTTAAGTATTTTGCGTCAAAAATCATACCACTTATCTATGGCATACATTATTTCATAATTGGATTCATGAACTCTATATTGCTGCGAAATTTAAAATTTCTCCTTCCTGTAGCTTTGGGAATAATAGGTTGTTGGGAATAATAGGGTTCCTTTTTACACGAAACCCTAAAACTGTTTATAGTCATTTTCATTTCCCCTGGGAACAATCCATTGAACATTGTTTAAGTCGCTTACTAAGCTGATGTGGGTGTGATCATAAACATTTTCTACTGCCTACACTGAGTACGTTTTTATACTGTCCTAGAAGCATCATGTGTGCCACAGATATCACAAACATGTCACACTGTAGCGACACAACGTGGTTTCGCTGGTAGTTGCGTCGTGACGGTGAGGTTGACTTCACTGAACACGTTGGCGTGACCTATTGAATGTCTTATGTCTAGATAAACCGAAGTATTTCATAGAAATTTTCATTCTCTCACTCTCTAACATCCCCGTACTTAATGATGCTGTCTCAATATACCTAACACTTAAATGTGACCGCATTATTAATCAGTACCGAAAATTTAACGTTAGAAACTTCGTAATTTAACACTTCTTCGTGGACATCTCATAAAACCTACAGAAGTTCAACTGGGACACATTATTTGATTGCAACACGACGCCTTCAAACCACTTTGGTATTAATTTCAGACAAACGAGGCGATCCATTACAGTTGTCAGAAGTAGCAACTCATCTGTTACTGACTTAAAATAAGAATGTATGATTGTAAAACATATACAAGGACTATCAACGTCAATTGAATAATTTTAGAATTATACCACCGCGCCGTACACCACGTTGAAGGAAAGAAATTCTTGACAGTTGACCTTTGACAGACACCAATGGTAAATGGACGAGTCAAGTTTACATTTCACGTTTTTAGGTACCGTATTACGATACCCGGAACTCACAAAATCTTCACACAGAATTGTCGTTCAAATGCTAATTTTTTCTGTTAAGTGTGAACTGTCAAGAGTATCTCGCTCCTAGCCAACGAAGATTTGCCATTAAAATCCATCTATTTACATTGAAATACCTGATTGAAATGCAATAATCCCTAGTATAAGTTACAGTTAAAATTGATTCAAGCATTCCCACTAGTGCCTTTGACCCCTTCTTTGTCCAATTTATCATCACACACTACCATAACGTTAATATATAAGAGTGTTCTACGTTTACAGCAAAATAACGAACTAGTGAGTCAAATATGTCTTTATGTCTTTAGTATGTTTTTATTTGCACGATCAGATTCACTCACGAGTTAATTAGGATATCGTAAAGTTATACCTTTAAATTTGTTACTTTCTTTTATGTTGTTGTAAAATACTAATTTCAATACTTAAAGGTAACATAGCGTTTATACATTATGTGGTTTGAGTTATGTAGTGGAACGAGAACCGGGAATTTGTGATCAATACTTTCTAAATTTATATTTTTACAGATCTGCGTAATCTGCATCAGGTTCGTCACGGTGTAGGATCGCGACCACGCCGGCTAATTGTGTCATAAAATAAGTATTGATCTCAAATAAAATTACAAAATGAAGTTTTCAGTCAGAATATCAAAACCTACAAATAACTGACCGACTAGGAGGTCAAAATAGATGGTTAGAGATCGACGTGGATTACAAATGAAATTCTATCATGGTTCACTTCCATAGCAATAATTAGGTAAGTACAGTCACCCATGTTTTGCTTCGGAAAATGATTGTATCTATGCAGTGTTAGGATTTATTTATTTATAATCTAATGGGCCCCTAAAACACAGCAGGTATTCAACAGCCAACATTCGGAACGTGCAGAGAATAATTAAAGGCGGTACAAACTGAGTTTTTCTTTGATCATAAAGCCAAATATACAAAAATAATAAAAAGATTACAAAGGCAACGTATAAGTATAAAACAAGAATTATATTTATTTATTTTTAACGACAAGATTAATTTTATGAATTTAATTGTCGGCTGAGTGTTAATAAATCAATTAATATTGATTAACAGTTTTACATATTAAGATAAACAAGTATAAAAATGCATCAAATCAATTTATTGTTATCTGATTCATTATGTTCACACCGTTAGGGAACCTGCACGTTTGAGAATTTTCAATAATGTTGCCGAAAGTGTAGTCTTTAAAGTGTTTTTTACGTCTTTATTAATTATGCGCACTATAAAGGACTGGAATAACTTGCCCACGTCGGTGGTCCCGGCTACTTATGCGGGAGTCTTCAAGGGGAGAGTGAAAAGGCTATTATAAGATAGTGCGTTCAACATCTTAGACTTCATCACCATTTACCATGAGGTGAGATTTTTGTCAAGCA
>DWPT01005762.1:0-11957 GCA_018251895.1 Agathymus mariae mariae
AAATTATACCTTGCTATAGCTACACTATTTTTGCTGTAATTATCACAGCGTCAACAACAATAATGAACAATGAAAGGCTTTCAATTTCGTACCTTCTTATTTTTACTTTTTATAACTTCAACAAGCTTAGTTTAATTTAATGAAAAAATGCAACAATTACCTTCGCATACACATTGGCGAGGAACCCCTACCAGCGCCTCACCTTGCGGCAAGTGGAAAGCGCGAACCAGTCTTCAGGCGCGACGGCTTTGTGCCAATCCCTTCATTGTTCTATCCATTACTGTTTGTTATCTGTGCCGGTCACTCTTTACATCTGTGCTTTTATTTTCTGTTTTGACTTATGCGTTCCGCCTTTTTCTTATCTTATTATTTACATATTTGAATTTTATTTTGACTCATAAATCGATTTTTTAAATTAGATTAGATTTAATAACTCACGTAAGTAGTTGCATATTGATATAAGAAAATACTTTGTGAATTATTTGCATATATTTTTAATTCGATAGGGTTCGTGAAGTGTAAATGGCGTATTCCGTGAGCGAATCATGCGACTAAGTGCCAAGTGCTACTAGTGGCCAAATATGGCAGACCTAGATTCTGGTTAACTATGTTTATTCACCCAAGTTCTCGCGCGAGGGATTCCACCGAATTGGACCCTCTTATGGTGTGGCGTGGTAAGTTCTATTTTTTCAGTATTAAATGATTATTATCAATGTACATCTATTTACAAGTTCAAGTTATCTGATTATATGGCTATAAATATAACAATATATTTAGATACAACAGTTGGAATAGTTTAACATCCAGCATAGTGTATTTGATATTTGCTTTTTGCACCGACAGAGTAGCTACATCAGAATTATCGTTAAGGTCTCTGTCATAAGCACAGGTTCATTCAGTCCTGTTATATCGTTATTGGTGCGTTCCACTGAACACGTGCTGAAAATAGCAGTCGAAATTTTCGCTTCGTCGCATCAACCCGAGCGTGTCGAACTAATGCAAGTAGGTCGACTCTGAAGGTTAACGTACAAAAACACATCATATATTCATTATTTTGCAATTGCACTCATATTAATAAGGCGTTTGGTAGCACATGTGCAATTTCGAGGCATCCGCGCTGTCGCAAGGCCCGATCGCTCGGCTGTGGCACATCCTCGCGTTGCGCACTCGCCTAATCGCCGGACGTACGCCTCGGAACAACGTTGCGAAATGTCTTGCTCGGACCGCACTCCCCCCGACTCCCTCCATCGACCACCAGTACTAGTTACACGAAAATTCAGCGTACTCTAATATTTATGAATCACTATGACCAAACATTGAATAAATAAACCATGACCTTTATCTCCGGCTTTTTGTACGTCAATAATTTAAAAATAATTTAATGAATTAATCTATTTGTAATACGGGTGTCCTTTTAAGTCGATAAAGCTTATTTTTATAACCTGCTGGCCGTCGTTAAAATGGTCGCTCATTTTATAAATCAAGTCCGAATCATCCTTATTAGATCGTTTACGAGGTACGTGAGCTATCCGCATTCTACGTGACACCCAATCCTGATAATTTATTTCCATAAAGTGATATGGACTGTTAATCCGCGGTGACGCCTGGTATCCTGCCTAGACTGATGGTGTGATAGCACGTACATTAAATCCCGCCCAATCTGAGTTTCAGTCCGTTTAAATTAACATTTTAAATTATATTAGTTTAATGAAGCGGCAACTAGTTTTGTCGATATCGTGTACCGTTAAATGAACATTTATTGAAAGTACATACTAAATTTGTACCAAAATCGATAGAAATATTTTGTATTATAATATCTAGTAAACCATACCAGATACACCAAATATGAGTGATTAACAAGTTTAGTAAAAGCGGACGTGGTCACTAGTTTGATAATAACCGTTAATAACGATAGGTGGCACCTTCGGAGCTTTACAGAACCTTGAAAATCGAAGATGTGGTCAACAAATACACCCTTATCAAACCTATTTTCAGAATATAATTTTAACAAAAGCAAATATTTGGCCTTGGTTGTTTTTACTAGAGTATATTCGTAATCGCTTCGTCAATTAGCACCGGAGTATTTTACTGGAATACTTTCCAATTCTTCTCCATGACACGTGAAGACCTTTGCCCTGCAGATGCTACATTGAATTGGTACCCTCTGCTTTACTATATTTTTCCCTTTAATATCACAATGGACCGTTTGCATAAGTAATGTTCTGTCGATTTAATCAGTATCATTTACATGGACACTCGAACAGCAATCGATTTGAAGTGTTGGGAAGGAAAATATTGAGCTTTCTAAGATATCGATAAAAAGATACGTGTCGTTTCGAGCGGCCACATCCGGCAGCCATTGTGCTGCGCCGGGCTTCCGGTGCAACCCGATACACACTCCTGCGCACGTGCGAGAACCTTCACCGATTTCGAATTACGAAATTCGGAACAAAGGCCGAGGGTAGTTGAGAAAATCTAATGAAGAACACAATGAATCATGCATAGTACATTCAGGCTAAATAGACGGTACTTTTGGAAGGCCAACTCTTGTTTAGAGCAATAAATTAAATATTTAGGTTACGACATTTTAAATTTAATTTTATCCATGATTTACAATAAGTACTTATACCTACTATGATATTAGTAGCTTGGTGGGTTGTAATGTTGTTAATTCGACATTTTGATTTTGGTTTGAACCATATAGTTCTACTCAATTGTACCTACTATATCATATTTAATTATATAAAATAGAGTTACATACCAAACGAAACACGTCATATTTATTACAATATCTAATACATTTTTAATCTCCTTATTGCACAACAGGGATTAGGGCAACAATACCGTGTGGCACAAGTGTAGACACGTCGGATAATGGACAAAGAATATTCATTGTTGGAAACTGACAAAAAATACATAATACACACTTAATAGCAAACCAGGTAAAAATCAGCAATAGGGTTTACCCCCGAAAAGAGCAAGGGTGGCTCCACGATGTGTTTGTAGTACGCAACCCTGACACCGAGGGGCCCTTGTCCTTCAATAAGCCCCTAACAAGGGTTCTTGCGAAGTGCCCATACAATCAATCCCTTCGCTCGCCTCATTCACCTTTTTCAGGTGTCCTTGATTTAAATTCGAAATCAGATTCGAACATTGTTGATATTCAAACGGGCTATAATAAAGGACAAGGGTCACTCGACGGCTCATAAAGAGCTTTGATATTCAAAATTGATTCTTATCGCCGATATTTCATTTAAACAAATTAAATGTTCCACTAAGATAGCGTTTCATTGCTCAATAAAACTTTTATTCCTTTTTTAAATAACTACTAGGAAAGGTTTTAAAAATAAGGTCGTTCGATATATCTGTCAGCTTCGGATAATATTTAATTATCTTTATATATGTATATACATCGTAGTGGATGTGAATGAGTCAGTTTAAGATCCTGACGTCATGCAGTGTCGTCGCGACGATGTTCATGACTGTGATAGAATTTAATTGAAATTTCTATAATCAGATTATATTTAAATATATATTATACATACATCAGAACTCGAGCCTCTTGTCGGTTTGAACGTCCTGAACTCGCACACTAATTTATCAACAGATATTATATGCCGACACACTTAACCGTTCTCAATTTAAGTTCTGAAAAATTCTAAGTTATGTTAAAGAATAATTATTGATTCGAGAAAAAAGTTAAATTAGTTGTGATAAATATGAAAAATGTATGAAACGCTTATTGAAAAGGAGTAACAATTGCTTCGAGGGCAGTTAGTAATTGTAAGCAAGGATTACGTTTCCACCGGTGAGTGTTTTACTTACAGATACACAAAGTCGTAGAGTAAACATTCATGCTCATACACTAATGTATACAACATACAACAATATGTAACAATGTAATAATAAATAGATTGGAATGTTTCGTGGAAATACATACTCGTATGTCGTACTCAGATAACCTATCGGTGACCCAGTGAACTCTGTATATTTCCACTGAAAATTCAACAAAAAATCAATTTCATTTAAACGACAAACTAAATTCACAGACAAAGAGGTATGAGTGCTAGGTTATCTGATAATTATAACCTGACGTCATCGGATTCTGGCCAAGCTTGTGTGAATGTTACCTACATCGTTCAAGTCGTTGAGTAGTTTCACAAAAGTGAACAGATACACCTACGATTATGGTATTATACTCGTATACTATGGCTCGCCTGTAGAAGACCACCATGACACCTGGTAATATTGCCGTGAAGCAAATTATTTTATGTTAACGATTTTAAGGCGATTGTTGGAGCCCCCTGCCCTTCTAAACATGCTATACTCAATCTCAGCCCTCAGAAGTATAATCTATGACACATTATAGAAGAGTGATCGAATAGACCTGTAGAATCAGTTATAATTACCTAATAGTTTGGTGGCACAAATGAGAGATTCGAGTTTGAATCCTGCATGCAATAATAATTATTCAAGTTATGTCATCAACATCATCATCATCATCATCATGTTCTTTCATTTAAATATTGCAAGCCTGTCCTAAATTTAAATTATATGCAAGAAAACATTATGAGGAAACTTGTATAGGTATCTGAGAGTTGTCCGTAACGATATCTAGATTCAACAATTTGTCAAAGTGGCTGAATATTGGCTTGACTTCTCCATTTTTGAGAGGAGTCCCGAGCAAAAAAATTAAAAACAATATTGGTTGTGATGATGAGGAGATGACGGAGATGTCAACAAACTACAGTAGGCACCATACAGGAGTTGGATTGCTTACCTTTTGCTACTTTCGTGGCTATAATTGATGCCCTAGTCTACACATAATTTACACACCTGTAATGTACAGACCCATAGAGTGTAGAGTTCTACAAATTAAGAAATAAGGGTGCCACAGGTGTAATATAGTTTTTACACCGTAATTTAATCAGTTCATATTGTTCCCATTTATAGATAACTTTTGTAAAATATAGCACCTTTTGAACGTGGGAATACTCGCGTTCTTACGGTAAAATAAGTGGCATTAAAGAGTTTTAACTTATTTTAGAGATTCTGCGAGCATTCGCAGATGATCAATAAGAGTGTCGCGTTACATATGGCCCTGGGGCGCCGACAAAGCCCTGCGGCGGCACCTTTGACGTGCCGAATTCAATTAATTGCCTTATTTGCGCCACTGTACGCTCATTGTAAGAATCCCCCGCAAGAACAAATATTTGCCGAGTGTTCATTATCAAGTATTAGATGGCGCGCGTTTTGATTGAATCCATCACTTGGTCCACCTTGATTGTTTATTTATTACACTTGTAATACATTTAGGTACAGAATTTTATATTTATCGAGATAAAAGCAGAAAATAGTTATAAAAATGTAACCTGCCTACTGAAAAATCTTAACTAAAGCGACTGCAGATAAGTAATACGAGGACAATTTGTTTTTGCAAAAGTTCATTGTCATTAACTTAGTTGATCGTTGATTTATTTATTTTGCTCCAGATTGTTGCAAAGTTAATATGTATAGAGACCTAATTATCAAACTTACTAACATGTTTCCTTCTCACGGTTATTTTCAGACAAGTAAACTAATCCTTATCAATTTATAAACAGAACTAAACCAACAATTTCCATAAAATTTAATTGTAATGCTTATCTTTCTTCGTCTGTAACATTTGTTGGTTTTAGTTTTTTGTTGGCGAAAATATAAGCTACGGTCAACGTTAGGAACAATAATAAAATCTCTGTATAAATACAATACGGTTTATCTTATCAGCGGTCAGGGTGCAAGGGCGGAGGCGGGGGCGGGGGCGGGCGGATGCCGTGGGCGGCTGTCCTTCGCGGGCCTGCGATACAACACAATGTTGCGCTCACGAGTCAGTCTGTTTTTACAAAACTGTTTATCTAGTTGACACTAAGCCTCTGGTGATAACATGCGTTTGAATTGTTCATTTAAAACACATTCCTGGTCACAATAAGCTATTGACTAGTTTTATTGTTACAATATCAGTATGTTCAGCAATTAGGAACTTAAGACGACCTTGCATAAAGAAGTTTCGTATTGAGATCTTTATTTATAACTGAATTTTGATATTTAACTGATATTAAATCTGCGTATGCATTCATGAAAGACTTCAAAACAAGAATAATATGTCACAATCATAATGTTCTCAGAAATCGTTCCAAATTTAAACGTGGATAAATGTCGTATCTCGCGCCATCTCGTCACAGAACGGAGACTGGGTGAAATAAATTATTGGTACCGGAAGTGACGTCGCGAGCGCGCTCCAATTTAAAACAGACTATGCAGGCAGCACTGACAGAAGTGAATACTGTTTGCGCTTAAATAAAAACTATAATAGCTAATGGTTTTGAAAAAACTGTTTAATTCGCTTTTGGACGCAGCATCGAAACAACACAGCAATAAAAATTTATTTAAATTTACCTGTCACTAATGACGTAATAACCATTCGTAACTTCCAAATTACAGGAAACAAAAATTGTAACCTAACGCCCTCTGCCAGTATTAAGCAAATAAAATTTGAATTCACATAAATTTTGTATTCAATCGGTTTCGTATGCTATTCCAGCGAACCGGATGCGCCGGGCTTTTTAATTAGTGCAAAGGTTAGAATGATTATAAAAAATGTTTTTGTCCTGTCGGTCTCGCAGTATAACGTTGAAGTTAGTTTTGTTATTTGGTACTCGTATAAATAACTTAAGGAAACAAAAATTTCTATTAACTTTGTGCGCTTCACCTACTTCTTATTCATGCCAGGATATTTGGTGAGACTGAACTCTTCGTCGCTAGTATCAGAAAATAATTAGTATATTTAGCTTCCTCACCAGAATCTGAGTGTTCAAGGTCACATATGTCACAATACTTTTGTAAAATCCTCATGAGATAATTTCAAACACGTAAATCATAGATTTTTTTAAATATACGTATATATCTCCCATGATTTCAGCGACGACACGACGACACGACGAGACGACGTCGACGTTCACGAGTGTTCTGTCGAATCTTAATTTTAACACAATGTTTATTAGATTATAATTGCCAAAATTTATGACCAATCCAAAAGTTAGTTTTTAAAAACACTTTACAATAGCCGAGCTACTTTAAGCCAATACGAACAGTCCTGCGAGAAGAAGTAACACAAATAATATTTTTCTATTCACAACCAGGTGTAGGAAACTCCGATTTAACACGTGTAATTGTGTATTACCTTTACTGTACTACCCTGGAACAGATTTCCAAAAATAACGGATCTCCACTGGATTCAGAAGGCCCGGGACCGGGCAGTGCTGCACGAGTTATGAGAGGTGTATATCTAGCAGTGCATTTCCAAAGGCCGATGGATCAAATGGTTTAATCAGATTTTTATGTCTTATATTTACTTCCTAGTTTAAATCAAAAAATATTATGTAAAACACATATGCATCGTCCAACAATAGAAGCACCTTATCCTCTACCCAACGTCAACTGTCCGGGATGAAGTATTCCCGCACGGGTGCACGGTACAGATTTATGTACTGTTTTTCAGTGCGTTATCTAAAAAAGATTGTTTATCTGGTACTTCCGTCGCCTGCCGCGGCCGATACGCTCACTGGGGCTTTATTGTTTACACTTAATGTAATTCAAAGCAGGGAATTCCTCGGTAAATTGTATTTTTAAATTTGAACGCGCTATTGGAATGATGAGAAGTTTACTTTGTGCACGTCGATCACCCGCCGGTATTTCAATATTGGTTCGCCTTTTGCGATCGATATTACGCTCGTGTCATACGTAATTGGTTCTTTATGTCGCCGACTTGTTATTGTTATCATCATAGAAACGTTACGAAGAAACAGATGCGAAGGACTCTCTAACACGTGCCTTTTGTGTTGTACAAAATTTTTATGTAATCGACGTCTTATTAATTAAATAAACTATTTAATTAAATAAAATTCCAAAAGTTACAATGTATATGCGTCTGAGTGTAATATTTTTTATATGAAATTCTCATTGGGTTTCGATATTTTAAATTCCAATTGAAAATAAAAAAACACGAATTGAAGTTTTGATTTTTAATATCTATGTTAAATCATGACTGCAACTAGTTGATATAGTAGTTGACAAATATTTTCTATGTAATCGTGGGTATGCTTTCTAACAAAATAACACAATATATAAGTAATTCTAATTAAACATCATACTTGCAATATAATAGAACTTTAGTGACATACTAGCAAACTGCCCTCGCTTCGCTTCAGGAAAACTACGCCTTACATTATTTAAAAATAATTTATAACTTTTTTATTTATACGACGGATAAAAATGAAACAAGCTTAAAGTATTAAGTGACGCTTACTGCAATACATTAGTGAAAACTAGAACGAAATCGGCTAAGCGTTTCTGAGATTAGCGGGAACAAACCCACGGACAAACAGACAAAAATTATAACAACTGTTGATTTGTATTCTATTGCTTTAATAAAGGCCCCTAATAATGATTCTTCTCATATACCGTACATGTACAAAAAGCGATCAATCAGAATTTTACCATTACAATAGATGTGTGACCTATCTACTCCTAGTGTATTCTACTTTCACACCTAATTGAAAACTGTAATCCGCAACTCCTAGGTTTCCATTTCCTCTCCACACGTCGGAAGAGAGTGCCGAGATCGTCTATTGTCTGGCAATATCCCGCGTATGTTTATTTCCTCGGCACATTTGTTCAAATATTCAAAACCCATTTCCCGCGCCATTTCCCATCGCGTCCCCGTTGCCTCGTTGATAATTGAATCTCGGTTGTTCCATTGCCTGTCTCCCACTTGCACACAAAACTTAAACTGTAATGTGGCGCCGAAATGTAGCGGGACCGCCGAGCCGTTCACCAAACAAACCTAATTAGAGCTCGTAACTTTTTATTAGACTCCTAAAAGGTTCCACGTTTTTAACCGATATTCGCAACGTTGACGTTTTCAAACACAATTTTATTATGTTACGCTTCCCTTTGTAGCAAAATGTTTCTGTTGGAACCTAATCAGGTTATATAATATTAATGATACAACTCTGCGACAAAAAACTTTTATTCCTCATGCTTTAAAAGTGGTCTAAAAGTGATCTACCATCGTCTTTAAATCAAATCGTGGTACACAATTTACATATTAAGGCATGGCCATGGTCTAGGGTTAACGCTATGACGTGTCGTGACAAACTCTTGTATACATATAACAAGTTACTATTTAATATTGTCGATGAATTTTTTCCTTCCTCCAAAACTACACAATCAATCAAATCACGAAATCGATAATAATTACGATGACATGGCACACATACAAAATTCAGCTAGAGAGGAGTTTATAAAAAATCGGATCGGATCTGCCGTCGCGTCAAAATCGCTTCCTTCGTTAAACAATAGCCCTCTATATCCGGCAGAACACGTGCTCAGGTGGCTATTATTCCCGGCCGTCCCGTCCCCTACTGTCTACCTTTTGCGACCTTTGAGATCCTCCCCTCGTAACCTGACCCGATTTCGGCAGTACCGCCCTCCACCCCTCCCACTGTGTTGGATTCGCTTCCAAAACTACTATAGTTACAGATATTTAAATGTCACCTGCGTCGTCCTGCCTGCAAACTATTCTAAAAATTCTGTAATGCGAAATGTATCTCGTTTCTAAGAATATTCTATCATAAAAAAAATATATCAAAAATTTTGAGCCAGTAGATTTTTTACTAAACATGACGTAAGTACCCAAACATAATATCTAAACATTTGGTTCAATACTACAGACTTTTTCCTTAAATTTACGTTGATACTTTCAAACTGGAATGAACTTGTCGAGTAATCCGCGTGAGCGCTATAACATCAAGTTTTTCAAAAGGGTGTAAATAATACATATACTACGCAGCTGGCGATCCATTGGCGACTGATCTGATGCGGCTCTTGCTTCAACAGGGCTATTTTCCAGGTGATCCGTCTGCTTTAAATACACTATAGAAAAAATTCTATACATTTTATATCATATCGTAACTTACAATCGGAATTATATGTATAAAAATATATAGGAAATAGGCTATTGGCTCACAAATCATCGTTTGAACGGTAACTATTATGTCGGCAAGGTGAGTACTGGACACAGGTAGAGGCTTAAAATTCAGACGGTATTCGTACCAACCGCGGCTACTGTTTAACAATGGGAGTCGACTCCAAGGCCGCATGCGTCGTAAAACATAACCATTACACGTAATTACGCTTTACGGCGTCACTGTCGTGCGATTAGCCCAAACCAGTCGTACAAATTGTTGGTCTCTTCGCTGATACTTGGTTCTGATATTGTTAACACTTCAATGACCCGATTCGTACGATGGAAACTTTTTGAATAGTTCAAGTAAAACAATGTCGGTATGCATGTACCTATTTGTTTAGGAATTCCTGTGTAAAAAATTGAATTAAATTTATGTAACCCGATTTATATGCGGAGTAATTGCTTTATAATCTTTATATCCTTGCTAAGGAGGCATTTTAAATATTTTTTTTAATATACTATTTAAATGTATAAATTAACTAAGAACTCGTTATTTAAATTACCGTTTTGTACGGCCTAATAAAAATCAAGTAGCCACCGACTACCTAAAGCGTATAATTTACAAAAGGTATATGGTACATTCGACATACATCATTCAGTCCAATGGATAATATCAATTTAAATACTGTAAACAAATTTAATTGAATTACCAATACTTCTATAATTTTGCTGGTCATGAAATTTCCTTATGTTATAATAATGAGGAAAATCCCCATCTAGGTAAACTGTGCCAGTTGTTTATTAATAACGCCAGCCGTATTCTCACGTGTTGATAACCTACACAAGACGTTCATAATATTATTTATAACGTTATTTACTCTCATCGTTAACTTAATGGTTTTAAAGCGCTTTGCTAATTTCCGCGATAGTGCGAGTACGGCGGTTAGCAAAAAATCAACGGTCGCGCAACAGTTGGTCGCCGCAGCAGGTGGCGTGACAGGTCGCCGTCTCTACCGCCGGCCGTCTTCGGCACCGCTCGGGTGTCGTCGGAGCCGCTCGCTCGCATTTTCCGCGGCCGCCCTCTTCAATCCGCCCGAGGCCGAAAGTGCACGAAAGCTCAGTCTGCGATTAGGCGTGAAGCGGTGCGGTGCTATAACTCGGTTGCGCTGTGATCGTCGGACTTAACTTCGAGATCGAATAGTGCTACATTTTTTTAAGTTAACTCCGTAAAATTGCCTACTGTTTCCTTTGTTTAAACAATATTGTTTATTTTACCGACTAACTGCTAATGTTTTTTTGAAATTTTACAAGACACTTAAAGAAGTTCTAGATAAATTATAGAATTTTATTAGTGCACATGTGAAATGCGGTGCGAAGTGTAGGTGAAGAATCGGTTTGGCGGGTCCCCGCCATGCTGCTAGTGGAGCCGCGCGAAGCCGCCGGGCCTCCGAGCGCGGCGCATCTACACCACCCAATGTCCACACTCACCAAGCTAAACTTTACAGACTACAGTGTTAAAGTGAAACCTTACGAAGAGTCGAACGAACAGAGAGACAGTAGACTTAGTTACGAACAACCGTTGGGCGCGGCGAGACTGACTTACGACCAATCGGCCAACACCAGCACTAATAAGTTGCAGTATGAGCAGAATAGGCTCGCCTTCGACCCCGCGGTGGATCCTATCTGCCATGACCCTTCCTACATGTTACCAACAGGTCAGTTGAATCTTCACGCGTTTATATATCTTCATTTATATATGTATCTTCCAGTATCCGTGGCGTCCTAAACCTTTGCGATCTTAAATATTTAAGCAATTAAATTTAGGAATCTAATATGCATATAATTCAATTATTAATAATGACCATTAATGACCTGTTAGGTAATTTATCAAATTTGTATTCCATTTTTATCACAAAATAGAACTATATAAATTACCAGAAGCGTAACAAAT
>DWPT01005763.1:0-11957 GCA_018251895.1 Agathymus mariae mariae
AGCCACATATGCCTCAGCAGCAGCTGTTCCACCAGCCATATAACTCTCTCGACCACGTCCAAACCAGTTAGAAAGACCATCAACCTGTCAGACCTTGCCACGGGCAGGCTTATTGTATTACGTATAATAATATTGCAAATATGTAAATTGAAAAGTATACTAATTTCAACCATAATCTCATACTAATAAAGGTAATTTTATAATCCTCAAGAATATTTAAAATAATACCTCTCGTGGTAAGGACTGTACAAACACAATGGAATCACAATAGATATCATCAACCGTCTGATACATCGAGGTGATTGTCAAGGCTTTTAAAAAAAGACGCATCGTACTTAAAATTAATATACCGATATTGTCAATTTACAATTCAATATTGTAAAACTATTATATGAAAGCTTTAAACGTATCAAACGTTTAAGTGCCGTGCATATATTGACCGTTATATTCATTTATAGTATACATAAATACAGAAAAACTAATGATTTTGTAAATACCCACATTTGTTTAATACAATAAAATCACATAGTTATTTGACAACGACATGACCAAGCGTCAATTCTCAGTGGCTGTTAAAGATATTATGTTCGTTCGTACCTTTAAAACACATATTTGAAGCATACTAATATGGTTTAATTTGGTACATCATTTAATTGTGACGTCACTACGGATGCACATAATGACGTCATTCGTTCGGAATTACGTTCGCGGTTCCACGCGCTCCGATGAGCCAGTGTGAGCAATTTAAATTTTACTAACTATTCTACTACAATCTCCTTATCTACAATACACTTTAAATAACCTATTTTACATAAAATTAATTAAATAGTGATAAGCCTGCTCCTTGATTGAGTATAAATTTCTTTCCATGTCTTAAGTCACCAGTTTTACAAAATGAACTTTGAACATCATTGAAAAGATTGTTATTCCCCGAAAAAAAAAACAAAAAAAAAATTATAATATCATTTGTATTATTTCAATGTTGTAAATAAAAAGAAATCTAAATTAAAATTATACTAAACCCGAATTAAAAATAATGTAACGAGGCCAAAGATTTATTCTAAAAGATACTACACTCATAGTATGACATCGTGTGTTACCGTAGACTCAATACGACACAATTCTTCCGTCAAGGTGGAATATTATGCTTTGAGTGCACCGTACTGCAGCTATATTGACAAAAAGTATACCTCTAACGACCAATGAATATCCGTTTGAGGTTCTTGTTACAAATATTATTCACGTCCTTAACCTTGAAGTACCCGTTAAATTCGTAAAGGATGTATGTACGTACAAATTGTCAAGATTGCTGATTCGAGTCGAATCATGATCATCACCACAGCCTATATTGAAACTAAACATAAATAACGAAATTAATCTATTACGCACCAATGAATTGCCGATTACAAATTAAAATCAATACATATAAATTATAAACGATCACCAAAAGGGCAATTAAAATTCAAATATAAATATTTGTCATGATCCAACTCATTAAAACTAAATATAATGAAATATAAAAAAAACCCATTAATAAATAATACTTCGTTAAATAATATTTGTACATATAGACAGTAGTTGATTAATGATGGTATTACATACCGATCGACTTAGTCGAAGGTCACTGATCGACGGGTCGTCGCAAATTAACATGTAATACTGACGAATAGTTATACGTTTAATATTACTTATTATATCATACAACACGAAATTACATCCCGACAGTTTCACGTTAGGAGAGACACAAAACAATTACTGTATATAATATATATACCCAACGTAAGTAAGAATCACCGTTATTAAGTTGTAAACAACCATGATATCATTAATGTTTTTGGTTATTATTAATTGTTCGTTCAACGTGCCTTTATCACAATAACTCGTCACTTTAAAAGTAACTTCAACCGTGTTTCGAATTTAGAAATTACAATAAATACATAATAAATTAGAATAGATTGTTCTTAGTGGATACTGGAACTGCTAGAGATTCCGAAACTTATGAATGTAGAACGCGATCAATGGTTCGGCGGAGGTAAAGAGCTATAGTACTGGCCTCGACGTGGTCAATATATAATGTGGGTGCGGACGCTCCGAGCACTTAGAGGGTGCCTTTCAAGAACGCTTACTACTACTTTGTATCGATAAGTACTAGAATTTATAAAATAAAATATAACACCTTTGGATTCCTCGCAAGGGACGTCCCGTTACATTAAAGACTTTTATCGATGAATACGAATTTAATAGTGGCCCTCACAAGAAACCCTTATTTAACATTTTTTGTAATTTTCCTACATTTTTATTTTTTTTTATTTCATTTTATCGATATGACGATGATACCTAAATATAATATAGCAACCTAAAACAAGAAGCCTTGTATTATTATTATTAGCACGTTAAATGTTTAAATGTAAGCTACAATTTTTTTTTATTTTATCAGTGCAACGTCTGCGTTTCAAATAAAAGCTGCAAATGTTAATAAGATTGATTCATTACAATTTATCGAAATACATAGCTTTTAAAAGAGATCCAAGTTTAAACACTGTGTTACTTCTTTTTCTTGCGTGACTTCTTCGACTTCGAACCCTGTTTGGGGGATGGCACAGTGACATTCGAGGCGCCTATACTCTTTTTGTCGTCCTTATCGCTATCCGTGGACAAAACTGGCGATGTCGCGTCTTCATCAGATGATTTTTCCATCAAATCCGTGTCCTTACTGTCATCGTCCAGTTCCACGTCTTGGCTCGTAATTTTATCAGTTTCCACGACACTAAACTCTTTGCCATCCTTCGAAGGCACTTTTTCAATGTCGATCAAATTAAAGGTACTAGATTCAATAGCCTTTGTGGTGGTTTCTTTAATGGACGAAAGTATGTCGTCGATATTAATTTTACATATCGGACTGGTGACCTTAGTATCGTTCGCCTCCAAAAGACTATCCCTCATCACCTCGAGCTTGAGATCATCCAGACTGAAGTCCAAAGTCTCCAGGGGCGGCAAGTCATGCATCACCGAGTGATGTTCATCGACAAAGTTCAGTTCGCTAGCTGCATCGCATTCTGCGACTATTATATCAGTACGCTTACATAACTCCATTAGCTTTTCTTGCAGCAACACCTTGGAAGACTTTTTATTGTCCTGAGAACTAGAGGCTACGATTTTGTGTTCATCTTTTTCGATCGAGTCACATATTTTTACTACGTCCTCGACCTTCTTTGCGCTCTTAGAAGCTGCTATGGAACTCCACGACTTACCTGGTTTTTCAGTATCTCCTTTGTCCTGAACCTGTTTTTCTGGTTGAGGCGATTTTTTATGTGGTTTAGTTGCTCTTGTTATTTGAATTTCAGGGAAATCATCTTCAGTTGTGTTTATAATATATACTTCTTTATTCTCATTTTCACTTGCTTTTCCAGATTTGCGAGAATCGAGATTGGGAGATGGAGACTTGCTCTTATGCTTGGGGGATTCCTTTATACCCAGCGACTTCGTGGGTGACTGACTTGAATCTTTACGTGTGTTGGTTTTTAATAAATCTAAATCAGTTGATTTATTCTGCTTGTGTTCAGATATATCATCCAAATTTCCTATCACATTTTCATTATATATAGTAACCTTCTCATCTGCGATACAATCTCTTTTTCTGTTAATTTTAGACTTCCCACTATTTATATCTTGTTCCTTTTGAGATACAGAAACCGTAGCATCGCAATTCGTTTCCATATCATTATGAGATTTAGGTGAACGAGATTTTCTAACTTTGCTGGAGTATGAAATGGGATGATTGATGTCTTCGAAGGGTGTTGAAATAGATACTAATTCGCCACTAGAAATGTGTAGCTTTTCTTCTATATTATGTATTTCTATGAAACTATCTACATCGGCTTTAGCCGGCTGTTCGTCTTGTATTTTTTTAGTCTTGCGACTCTTTTTGTTTTTCAGCTTATGATCATCTGTTTTGTCAATCGCAGATGGTGGCAGTGGCTCATCCTCTGGAACTTGTAGTTTCGGGTCATTCAAAAGCATATCCCAAGCTTGCTCTTCAGTTCGTATAACACTGACGCGGCTAGTGCTCAATTTGTCATCACAAGCTTCCTGGCTCAATTGTATGGCAGAGGCGGTTCGTTCATATTTGTTCTCCTTAGATACACTACGAGATTTCTGCTTTTCGATTTTTATCAATGACTCTTTTTCATTTCGTTTCGGCTTCCGTGGTTCTTGGAGTACCTCCTTTGGAAACTTACATTCCTCTGATTTAATTTCCTCCCTTACAATTTCACGTCTATGATCTTCCTTAAGCGGTTGCCCGCGGCCTGAGGAGTTATCTCTGGCAGCAACACCGAGAGGTCTTTCGCTAGACATCGCGGTGGGAGATTTCTTAACCCTAGGTCGACCCACCGGCTGAATGTCACCCGGGGGCCAATCAGATTTTGGCAGTGTGGCAGGTTCACTCTCGTACGCCGCCCCGGCCGGAGCCGAGGCCCAATCGCATCGTCCCTTTCGCACATCACTATCACACACGAGATCTTCACTTACGCTAACATTTTTCTTATCGTCTAATATCTTATCTATGTTCATTGCAACCTCACACCCGGCTCTCGGGGGAGAGTCTTCGTAAGTCATCGGCGGCACCGGGTCGTCCTCATCAGGCCATTCCCGGACGGGCGGGGCCTGTGAGAGCGCGGCGGGAATGACGACGTCGGTGGGCAAGGAGCGGGCTACAGCGGCAGGAGACCGCGGGGAGCAGGGGCTGACGGTCTGCACGGGAATGGTGGTAGTCAGCGGCAGCGGCCGCACGAGCATGGCGGGATGCGGCGGCGTAGGCGCTGATGCACGCACCACGGGCCGAAAAGTGGCCTCGTCCGCGTTAGAGCGCGTGTGTGCGTCCGGGTCGTCAGGTGGGACCGCGCGCGTGCGCGGCGGTGCTACCACCGTGCCGAGCGGGTCCACTGCACGCTCCACTGTCGTCGTCCGCCGCACTCCGACACCCGCGCGCGGCCACCCTACGCGAAACCGAAGGCAACCATTAGTATACGCGTCGTTTCACACCGGACCGTTGGCCGTCGGTCGGTCGATTGGAAATTTATAAGAAAGAGCGCGAAATCGAGGGCCGAGAGGGTCCGGGTGCCATGGGTGCCTTTGGCTTCGGTGCGGGGCCGATTGTTAGATCGCGAGTACCTTTTTCGACCTGCGGCCCCCCTCCCGTCGATGTCAGGTGCCCTCTTGAGACCCCGTTCGCTCGTGAGCTTCGTTCTTGTAAACTTTCCGTATCACACTGACCGTTCGCAATTGATGCAATATAATTTGAACGTCTACAGCACACAATACAGTTTTAGGCAATAAACACGATATTCATCCGCATAACGTTTCAAAATAGCGCAGTGAACAAAAATACGTGAAGACAACTTTTCGACCAACATTCTATATGGCATTAAAATCATTACTAAATCTAGATACTTTTCCATTTTATTATCTTACGTATGTGAAATCATCCGTTTTGATTTCGACTAGCATTCTCCATGCATGAAATCTATCAAAATGGTGAAGATAAGTTAATATGACCGCCATGCCCGACCAAACATTATTGGCGTGAACCGCGCGTTTAGGTTCGTAACGCCAGCTTGGCCTAAAACGTAGTTTCTACGTACATTTTTTGAAAAACAAATGCCGGATCATAATTACTAGTTGTTTCAGTATATCTATATGGGTGAACCTACTGTATGCATACACAATATTCAGTGTACCGATTGCAAGTTTTTCATAAGGCAAACGCTCCTACCATTTTTTAGCTTTTCCAAACAGACTGTACAATAACCTAATCCGGTACTGAACAGATTAACGCGGGTTTATTGATCACCGTTATCAACGCCGGCAGGCCGTACTATAATGGTTGGCCAGGTGTTTAAGAGCTCTCTAATACAGGTAAAAGAGACTAACTGTGCGATAAAATACATTGGTCTGGTGCAATGCGGCCAGCTGTCTTGGATTTGGACTGACAGTACGTGAGAAGGATTTGTATTAGTTGCTGCTTTTATTTTTCGATACACAAATGCGTTTTTCTCCAGAAGATCTCGCTTAGCCTGCGCGCGACATGCGGCCTGAGCTTCATATGTATAGTAGCAGTGGTGGTACTGACCGTGATCCTCCTTCATGGCCTCGGCGAGGTCCTCCCGCAGTTGCACGTCGCACACGGAGGCCGCGCGGCCGCTCTCCGCCAGCAGCGACTTGCGACGGAAGCTGTCCGACGGGGAGTGTTCGAGCGAACCTGGAAACGTCACCAGTATACTTTCAGAGCACTGTTACAGACCACCGAGTCGTTATGCGGACTGTCCACGAGTCCACGAGGACCACGTTGGACCACTAATTAATAAAATAATAAAGCTATCGCTGTAATTAATAAAACCATTTAGTAAGATAACTCGTTGCATTCTTTGTCAAAAAAAATTATAATGTCACGATTATAATAGGCTATTGCCAAACAATCGCGATGCATCATTAAAAGGAAGATAAGATGAGAACGATTACAAGTGTATCAGGCGGTTTTCACCCTCACGTGTTGCACATAAGGTCGAATGTATCATGTACAGGTTTGCTACCTGCATCACACATTTAAAATTTTCCTACAGTTTACAAAGGACGATTTTTTGCATGACGAGAAAAGCGTAGGGCTTTCTAGTAAATCGGTAAGTGGCATAAATAAAGAGCAAGTCTGCCCGGGATTCATACGATTTCTCGATTGACGAATGTACGACTGCGATCGTTAACTAGTGGTTTTACTTACTTAGTGGTTAGTTTGGTAACAGTGCGAAACTATTCTGACGTTTCCCGGAACACGTGAATACTGACGCGTAACAATAACGTTTAATATTTTATATTCAATAAGTAACCAAAACAAATGTTTGTCGCAAACCAAATAACAGTGGCAAGTACTACTGACTGGCAGAGCCGGAGTCGACGAGCACGGGCACGACGGGCCGCACGCCCGGCATGTTGACGGGCGTGGATCGCGCCGCGCCGGTCGTCTCCACCTCCACGGTCTCCGCCTCCGATAGCGACGAGTTGGACCTGCGACGTTTGTTCTGTTAGGCTTGGATATTCATTTGATTTTCACACTTGTGGTACTACTATCTGTCGACCACCAGACCAGTACCAGAAAATGCTGAGAATGGAAGTGGATGGATGTAAGGGAAGGGGAAGACCGAAGAAGAGGTGGGTGGATTGTGTGGAAGACGATATCAAGATTAGGGATGTGTGCACTGAGATGACGATAAATAGATCGAAGAATGGAATGGAATGGAAGAAAAGGACACACTGTGCCAAGTGATTGGGCAGAGGGCCGGGAAACGATGATGTTACTATCTGTCAACTACATATACTGTCAACTAGCGCATATACCGAAACAAATGAAATAATAATTATGTACGGTATCCGTTAGCAATGCACATTAAGTAATGTATGTAGGGTTGTAAGTTATCGAGCGGCTTTATTGCGATCGCTAAGTCAAACGGCTAGCACTCGCCGCGTCCGTCTTGTACGGTAGTCGTCAGTGCACCCGTTCAATTATCCGTTGGTAAGTCGCTTTTGTAAAGAGGTATCAATATACGTATTCGTACAAATAAAAAAAAAATTAAATGATGTTCAATTAATGGTAACATTAATCAAATTGTCGTGATAAAAATACTCATTCAACATATGATTCCTCACCTACAAACGATTAAAGAAATAATCAGTTAAATCTAATTAACCGCAAGAAACACAACAGCAGAAGAAGTAAAACTCGGGTCTTGGAGTTGGTCTTGAAATAAGCGTACGTGATGAAAGTATATTTCGACGTAAAGGCCAGACGGCTTAGGAGCAAAATAAGTAGAGATTCATTAAATATCTGAGTTGCTCTCATGATGTTTATCATACAAAAAAGTATAATTGTTTCGGCAGGCACTAATTCAGTTTGATGTGCCATTGTCTTTCACACTGATCATACAAAATGCCTCCAACCACAGGCTAGTTGGAGAACACGAGACAGGGTCGCGCACAGCGGCATGCTGCACCGCATCGTGTCCAAGTGTGCACCGTGTAGGATGCTCACCCGGTGCAGTTGTACGTCTTGAAGACGAACTGCGGCCCCATCCAGAGGCGGCGGTGCGGGCCGGCGTGCGTCACGATCTCCACCTGCGACAGCCAACGCTCCTCCTCGCTCATGCACATGTCCGCGCACCGCTGCCGATACAGAGACGCCATATTAACGACAGGTACATCTCGAGCAGATTTCGTGAGATTATCTACCGAGATACGCATAACAATCATGTTAAGTACAGAACGCCTCTGCAACTAAATACTTCGCGTCGCTTAATACGATACGTGTGAGTGTATGTAAACTGACCGACAATTCTTTGTTATTATTTGTTATATATTTTGGTGCTATTTATTACTCACTGATTAAGGTTAATTAATACATTTAGTTAAATTAAATTTTTTTTCTTTGCATAGCAGTCGGCGGTTTCTTTTTATATATTATAACCTTTATTTTGTATGATAAATAATTTTGTTTCATCTCCAAAGGCGGCTATGAACCAAGAATCAATCAATCAATAATTTATTTGATATTTACCTATCTATATTATCTATACTGGTATTATAAAGGGAGGCTGAGGCTTGTGTGTAACCTAAATAAGCACCGATTTCAAAAGTCATTATACCAACAATGTTACAAACTACGGCACGGGTTTTAATAACATTGTTGAGGTTTTAATAAGTGAACCAATCGATACACAAACTCACGAGGAAAGTTTAGGCATATGGAAAAAAATAGGATAAAAATATAAAATACCTGACAAAAGGGTTCGATTGCCATATGTGGACATAAAAATCAAGTTTCTCGAAGCAAAGCGAGGGTAGGTTACTAGTATTTGATACATTAACAAAACTTAAATAGATATTGTGATATGATGGGTTAACATAATATTGGGTGTACTAATTTTAAAATTATATATATATTATTGTAATATATTATAAAAAAGCGAAAACCAGAAATCAAATTGATCTGTTTCATAACAGCCTAGCCCGGTCCATATACAATATCCGAACCCGGGATTCTCTGCTCGAACAAGGTGATATCGGCTGAGCTATATAGGGTTTATTCTAGGTTATATCGAGGTGGTCCATTACCCGACAGCTGAGCGGCTGCAGCAGCGGGTTGGAGGGCGGCAGCGGCGCCAGCAGATCCGCGGCGGCGGGCGGTCGCTGCAGTGGCCACTGTGCCACCGCCTCCACCTCCAGCTCGATCGGTGACTCGTCGCACACCTTCTCCTTCGGTACACCTGACAATAGCCAATTGACCCTTTCATTTCGTTACCCGCATTTATATGTGTGGACACTTTATGTGTAATCTTGAACATTTTAAGAATTTCTAAGTAGGTATTATACATGGGACCAATAAAAATAAATATCAACTTTATTTTTATGCAAAACATTAATATTAATAAAAAACGCTATTTTAACATACAAACAACAATAACTTCACCATAACCTGCGTGCATTTTTGCTCACTATGTCATCAGCGATCAGGTGTTGTCTGACAATCAGATAGGAGAAGAAGTTCATTATGTTCGCCGGGATCGAGATGTTTAGTGATACAATAGCAACAAAACCGTATCGACAACCACACGCTGGGCAAACTGTAAGGGAGAGGCGTGCCGGCCGCTAAAATATCACATTTAATTAATATTGCCGACGGAGTTAACTAAAGAAACTTCTTCGAGATCTTTCAACGTCCCAATCACTGAAAAGACGCATAAGACTAGCAGTAGATGTAAGTGGCGGTACACTGACTGCGCGCGGGTCGCGGGTGCAGCAGCAGATGCAGCAGCGAGCCGCTGGCCGCCATGAGGTAGAGCGAGAGCGCGGCGGCGCGCCCGCCCGCTGCGCCCGCGCCGAAGCAGGCGCGCGCCAGCAGCGGCGCGCTGTTCGCGTCCTCCGACAGCGACGACAGCCGCTGACGACCTGCAACAGACACCGACACACCTACAGAGACGTGTCCAGACACATCGATAGCTATTTACTCGTTATTAAAATAGCAGCTACAGAAATGGTAATCATGTAGAATGAATCCATATTGTCCTACTGCTGGAGTCGGATCTCCTCTCGCAATGAGAAGGATTAAAGACATCCGCCGCAGTCGAGGGCGGCTTGGCAGATGATATAGCTGATGAAATAAAATATTATTAAAACTTTGCAAAATATACGAAATCTGAACTCTTACGGGTGTACAAATATATAAAAACCGTCAAAATGTGTCCTTAACTTTTGTAAATATCATATAGAACTATAACAGATAGTTTGAATATATTTTTTGTTTTAATTTATTATTAACATTACAAGGGTCACCTGCACCCAGGTACACCGTAC
The DNA here is from genome assembly GCA_018251895.1 of Agathymus mariae mariae. Taxonomy (NCBI): domain Eukaryota; kingdom Metazoa; phylum Arthropoda; class Insecta; order Lepidoptera; family Hesperiidae; genus Agathymus; species Agathymus mariae. Next base: position 10,399 of record DWPT01005763.1, read on the forward strand.
ATGGGTTTACTGCTTCCTTATCTGGGTGTTTTTATGGTAACGGCGAGCAAACGACCACAATAATCACCGCCACCGACGCACATCCGTGACATCCAAGCAAGAACGCTCGCTATGACGGCCAAGAACGAAGCGGTAATGGATTATTGACGAAGTGATTGTTCCTAAAAGTAATGCGATATCTCGGTGAATATAAGTTACCAGAGCTATTGCGCGTGATGGTGTGCGTCGGCAGGTTGTGAGTGGGGCGAAGCTGGGCCAACGGTGCTGCCACGACGGGCAAAGGAAACGGCGGCAGCCGCGGGTTCGGGAACCACCCCTCCACTACCTGCCGGAGAACGTTTACCCATTTACATTCAAACATCTTTCCAGGAAATCGCTTATGTATGACGTGGGGTTATAGGTTTCTAAAATATAATTTAAATGAAATAAAAATAGCATAAAGTAAAGAACTAACGGGCGAGTGCGCGTGCGCATGTATGGGCAGACCAGCAGAGCGATGGAAGCGCGACAGCCGATTGACGACGCGCGGCTGCGTGTGCGTGCGCACGCCGCACGCGCCCCCGTACGGGCTCACGGCGAACACATGGGTGGTACCGCGCAGCGTCGACACCGCTGCCCACCGAGAGTCGTTCGAGATCGCGATGTCCTGCGAACACGTCACGTTATCACGATACATATAATGATGAATACATATTTATATATAACATACCAATTTCAGGTTCTTCATCACATTGCCTCTTTGTTAGTACTTTTTATTGTTTCATTTTAATTACAAAATTAACAAAATAATATATGCTTGAACTTTTCAAGTGGAAAGTCGATTATTATATATTATTATTAACTATTATTTTCGGCAAGTTGGTTAATCCAGTAAACGTTTTCGAAGATCACAAGCACATGACGACAATCCAATCATTCAAATACATCTAGTCGTATCGGCCACTTAAGTACTAGTTACCTGCACTTTAGCCGTGGTGTCGCCCCTGTGCAAGATGTACAGATGATGCACGGACGCGAGGTTGGGGCCGCAGGGGTGCGGGTTGATCCTGAACACGTGGAAGTCGTGTCCGCGGCGGTCCGCCGTCACCAACAGCATGCCGCTCGGGTCGAACTTAAGCGCTATGATCGCCTCCGAGTGCGCGATGAAGTGAGCCACTATCGGATCGCACGGCTCCTCGCAGTCCTGGCCGTCCTCCTCGTCTAAACCTTGCTGTGGGAGATGAATAGTTTATCATGTTTAACTATCGGTAATTGGCCAAATGACTTAAAACCAATGTACCCTGAATCTACTAGTCTTACTAGTTTAGTCTAGGTTCCGTACCGTAAGTTGCTTGACTCAATCACATTTAGCACTTGATAACACCTTTTTGCTTTTAAATGTTCTAATGAATCCCCCTTAAACGAATCCCCAAAATTAAATATAGTAACTATAACTCGATATCTCTTAGGCCTTCGACAGGGTCTGGCACGCTACCCTGTTATGCAAGCTTTCAGCGTATGGTATTTCCTCTGACCTTATCGGTTGGGTAAAGGACTTTCTGAGCGAACGATCTCTCCGA
>DWPT01005764.1:0-11957 GCA_018251895.1 Agathymus mariae mariae
GGGCCTTTATTAACGCAATAGAACCCAAAACAATAGTTGTTAGAATTTTTGTCTGTGCGTTTGTTCCCGCTCATCTCAGAGACGGCTTAACCGATTTCGTTGTGGTTTTCATTAATGTATTGCAGTAAGCGTCACTTAGTACATTAAGTTTGTTTCATTGCAATCCGTCTATAAATAAAAGAGTTATACATTAATTTAAAATAATGGAAGGCACTGTTTTCCTGAAGCGAAACGAGGGCAGTTTGCTAGTATTAAATAAAAATCATAACTTCAATCATTAATTGATTACAGAACTAGTTCCTTTTGAAGTTGATATGTATTCGTAGGATATCCCGTGCGGGCCACTTCCTTTCATCGGAGGGGTGTTTAATGACGTTACATGAACTTGTACTAATTTATAAGGGAAACAAAATATTTTTCACTAGACAACATTAATCTGACCAGATTAAACCAAGTCTTTCCATGTAGTATTTGTCGATATGACTTTTTTTTTGTATTGTCAACAAAACTATCAAATGTTTCATCTGACGGTACGTGCACACCGGTTCACGTCAAAGGCGTCACTGACGCGTTACCGACCAAGACCGAAGCTAGTAATCCGCGTTTTACAATCGTCAATCAACACTAGAGTCGAAACATGTTTGGAACTTATCTAAAAGCTCAACTTATATACATAACCGTCATCGGAAACCCAACGTATTTTTATAATAATTGCATCAAAAATAAACGTAAGTTTGTACTATTAAACTTTTACCAGCATCATGAAGCGTCATGCGTAAACGCGCCGACACACCTATTCGTGTCCGGTACTTACTTCTTACGGACTTATATTTATATAAACAAGTCGCATGCATTGGCTGTGATCACTGACCGCTTAATGTGTCAGATGGGCGGCATTGCTGTAGGTAAGTTGATTTGTCGGTCGGATATAGTTAAAATGATCTTTTATATATACATTAGTATATACGTGGATTTGTAAATGGTATCTTCGAAAAGCCACGTTAAATGACGCTACAAAACGGCAGACAGACAGACGGAAGTGGGCGATTTTAGTGCGCACCTGTAGATGTAGCCCGCCCGCGCCGCGCCGCCGCTGATGCGATCTTTTATTGCGATTTGTGATCAATCATTACATGGGAAACGATAAAATTGCATGCGCAATAAAATTATGTACTCTGATTATCTTTTACATAGTAAAAGTTAACGAAAGAAATAAGAAAACATATATATTCTGTCATCTCAGTATGGTTAGGTCATATACCTATTCCGACTAATATAAGATTCGGATATGAATTGATCTGATTAGGTGTAAATATAATGCTAAAATGTTTCGAAGCTACAGTTACAAACGGCAACATACCGATCTGACTGTGATGGTTGGAAACCTGATTTTTTTTTTTTCAGAAATTCCTGCCTTTTTAACTTGTTTTGTATTATATACTTCTAATAATAGTTTCATAAAATAAACATAAGTGACAGTAAATTTCATGGATTTATTACAGATATCTTAAAAATAAATACTTTGTATTTATACTTTGTATAAATTTGTATAAATACTTTGTAGTATTTTGAAATCTTCGAAAGGATCCACAAATTTAAAGGTTAATGTACAAAATAAATAGACTTTTTCAAACATCTTAATATTAATTCTCGGGCTACCGACTGCCGTCAAAAGAATACCAATACACGAAAAGGTAGAACAGACCCTTATCGTTGAACAAAGCCGCCTCTGTTAAACAATGGCGGGCTTTGGAGTCGCCTAACAACTTAATTAGGTGGCCCGCGACCGCCCGTAAATATCCCCACGTAAAATTACGACCAATAAAACCAAAAAAATGTATAACACATCTATTGAGTCACAAAAAAGAAGGAATTCGGTCGTCCGGCGCGCTTTGTATCGCGGGACCTCTCGCTGCGCATCAAATATTACCACATTGACCTTTTCTTACGAAGAGATTATCATGGTTTACTTCGTCTTTAACCAGCTTCACTGAGAAACCGTCGAGAAATTTATCAAATTACAATATTGGATGGGCCCAATATGGAATTCACTGTAGTTTGAACTATGTATTCAAATATATTGCCTTGTAATACAATTCACCTTTGCATTGATATCATTCTTACCGGAATGTAGTCTACTACATAAATCTATTAACATACTTAAAAGAAATAAATATTATTGAGGTGTTTGAATAAATATTTGGTTTTGAATAAATAACATATTTAAAAAAATAATTAAATAGTAAAAACCCTACTCGAACTCATCATGATACATAGGTTGTATGTAGCCGGAGCGCGGTCGCTGGGCCGCAATGGACGCGGTTTGTTTATTCCGCCATCCATCTGTTGTCTACGCGGGCTAATTTGCATAGAGGGCTCCGTAGAGGGCGCGGGGCGAGGCTGGACCACACGGGCTCCGCGCGCCGCACACGGGTGGCCACAACCACATGCGCGAGCGCACGTATCGCCCCGCTACCCGTCGCCCTCTCCTCGACGTCATTCATTGCGATCGTCCGTACTGATCGCCCGCTGCCGCTATTGCGTCGAGTAGAAATGTTGCCGTTGTACAACCGCAACAGCCGCGCACACATCGCAAATACACTAGGTGCTTCGATGTTCAAATAAACCGTCATCACAATACATTAAAACTCTTATCGTACCGAGAATGACTCGTTGCATGAATTACGCGGAGGTATAGAATTGTACGCGGTCAAAAGCTTTCCCCGCTAGTAAATACTTTTGATAAGACTAACTGTGTTTGAATACTTTAGAAGATGCCGCCGGCCCGAGATATGCGGCGGCAAGTCACCAAGCGTGAAAGCTTCGTATGCGTTTAGTACTCGATAACCTCATAGACGTTTGTTTCTATTTATTCATCGAGATGACTATTGAGTATATATATTTAATGCATATATAAATAACCGTACAATTTTCATATCACAATCTTTGTAATAAAAATCGTAGATCACTTCAAATATAATAATAATATTTGAATGGATTTTAACGCGATATAGTTACGCTATAAACAGCGTTAAAGCAATGTTGGCGTCGTAAATCGCGCCCACGGCTGGTAGGTGTTAAAATAGAGGCGCCCTGTGCGGCCACCACGCTCGATTCTATCTCACTTGCCTTAAGATAATCTTCAATATCCGGCATAAAGTTGGGTTAATTATAGCTCCCAACGGAAAACGGCCGGCCAACCCTTAAAGTACATTCCATTGACATCTGAACAATCTACTTAATGCTTTAACTTTATAACTGTAATGTATAACCGTTCGTTTCTGGCGTTCTTGAAACCATTTTGTAGTTTCTTATATCAATCAAAATAATTTTTGTTTTAAATGTATAATTTATAAAATTCTAGCATTGCATCGTATTCATTGTAGTATTGTATATACCGGCTGACTTAAATTTGAAATATTATTCTGTTCGTGTTGCAATTTATATAAAATCACAGTTGCTTACTTTAAGAAAATCTGGCTTGATCAAAACCTACCCACCTTCACGTCACTTTTCTACCAAGCCTCGGTTGGACAAAAAATGTTAGGATGTCAATCAGGTTTTTGTTAAAACTTTTTATATTTCAGTTCATTTACATACACAGTGTTCTGCGAAATCACGATGGCATTAGCATTAGGACAGACTGAACAGACAGACAACTACATCTTCCCTTGATACTCCCCGCTGGCATTTTAAAGGTGCAGACATATTTCTTACATAAGATGTTTTATGCAAATAAACTTGAATGGAATTTCATTTGATATATTTTATTATAACAAAATTATTATATTATTATTGTGTTTTACACTCTGTAAACGATGTATAATTAAAAATAACATCACAAAAGTAAGATTATTATAAAATTTAAAACATTTGTTTTATCTGTAGAATGTAGTACGTATTATGTACATTTATAAATAAATTAAATTTAAGATCTTATATCAGCAGAAAAAATCGCTGTTTGTAGAAATCTATTTCTGAGAAGTTTATATTTCACTGTTAAAAAAGTTAAAAAATAATAAGAAATATTTATATTCTTCCAAAATATGATAGACGGATTTATACATTATAATGCTACTCACAAAATATATCGTGTTATTGATGTATTATAATTAAAAAATTGTAACATCTAGTCATTTCGTACTCACTCATTTCATATATCGCATTACAATGATATTGTGATGGCAAAATTTTTAAGACGTTTGGGCGTGATCACGTATATGCATCGGTGTTAAAATATCGGGAATAATATATCTAATAGTAATAATAAAAAAGTCTATCTAGTATCAGTGAAAGGCGCCCAATTAAATATGAAAATAGATATGTACTAGCTATAAAAGTTATCACTGCGATTTAGTTCACGCCTATTTACGTGAATAAACATAAAATTAAAGGAAGTAAAAGTTTCACATACCTTAATTCACTGCATAAAGCGTGAAGTAACGAAGTTGACTATACCTTGTTTAAGTTCGCATGACCTGGCTTCAGTGCACTATAATTTAGCGACCAAAATAAGTAGCATTCCGCGGGTGTGAGGCGAGGGCGTTAACTGCAGCCGCGTGTTTGTCTCGGTTAAATATTACTGACATCAAGGTAAGCTACTTATCGTAGGAGCAATGCTAGGTTGTAATAGTAATACTAGTTTCATTATACTGATAAATATCGTTGTATTATACCCATTCTGTGTGACGGAGTTTATGAAACTTTATGCAACGACTCCACAAGAGCTATACTTTTGTTAGCGTTTGTTTCAATTCCATATTTTATTAGTATTTACTAACGGTCGTATCTTTGTAATTCAATGTACAAATGATGTTAAAAAAGCGTAAGCTCTTTGTAGGAAAATACTATCGCAAGGATTTTATCCTTAACTGAAGCTTAATAGTTGATCTTTTGCAATATATTCAATGTATGTTTTTGTTTTTATTATTAATATTTTTTTTAACTACTTGACTATAACGCGTTTTATCGGAAATACCACAAACAATTATCGCGACTTGTAAAAATACAATATCAGTCAGTCAGTGATCAACGATTAATATAAGTTTTTATTACAAGAACAATTACTATCGCTAACAAGATATGTTACCATGTTTCATTTCTAACACCTCCGAGCCTAATTTAGCGCAAAAAACGTACCAAACCGGACTATAAATCAACGGAGCGGGTGTTAATTGGAACGAATCTTCGCGACGTTCCTGATAACGTACGTGGGACTGAGTTGTTTGGGACACAAAACGAAAAAACTTTTTAATGCTTTTGTGCCGAATAAAAAATATCGCGGTTACGATCGCCCGGGTGTGTTCGTCCATCAGCGGGACATTTTGATGGGTCTCCAGACGATAATGTACACTACATTGCCAGCTGAACGAGTATAATTTTAAATCCTCTTTTATATTATAAAAACGATATAAATTAGCAATAGTAAAATTTTCAATCATGCTGTCATCAACGTAGGACTTGAAATGCTTCAAGTAAATTAGATTTTTACCTCTTTGGAAGTTTTAAGTAAATTTGTTTAGTAAATCTCTCGCTATAAATAGAGTATGTGAAGGTAATGACAACACGTAAACACACTTGTAGAACGCGTTGCTTAGCAACGAAATTATTAATTCAAATCTAACTAAATGCCAATAGAAATTATCTTTTCTACCAGATCGTTTTTTATTTCGCCGTATTTATAACTGTACTCTCAGTTTGTGCATCGTAAGGTAGACTTGTGTGTACAAGGTGCATTGATGTGGAACACTCATGTTGTGCTCGGATGGTATTTTGTTTTATTTTAATGAAGCTCACGGCGCGCGGCGTGGCGTCGCGGAGGCGGCGATGGCGCTGTCACAACTTCGCGATAAATCACCTCGGATGTGTTAACGCCGCTAACTATCACGTTGCCACTCCACCCCCCTAACAAATGTGTCGACGCTCTAATAAGAATAGCCGAGAATCGTGATCACTTAAATTAGAAGGAATTTTTGTCCCCACAATATTAAGAAATGCTGCCTCTTTTTCTGTCGCGTTCTGTATTTTCAAATGGCTCGTCTAGCGCGTTGTTCATTGGTTACATAATCCTTCTAATTTAACCTATTCATTAATGCCATATTATACATACTAGGAATGGTTCCGTCTTGCGTTAAAGGGACCAAGTTAGACCATGAGCAATTATCACTCGATGTTAGATAACTGCCTTAACTTCTTTTGGGCCTTTAAATAAATCATACTATTTTACTCTGATTTTAATTATTATGGCATAAAGTTCGATGAGTGGCCATTAATACTTACATAATCGTATTAATATCATCTTAAAAACCAAAAATGTCAGATCAGTGCGATTATTAAGCTCAATCTCCAATACCCACTAACGACATTACTTATCAATATTAGTTTCTAATACTTCAAATGTAAATACAGAAACAAATAAATACTTTACACATATCCATATAGTTATACAGGTTATTATTAAGCGTGTAATAAATTTCGGTATAAATACATTACCGAGATTTCTTACCTGGCGTTATCCGCAACCCAATATGAACAAGTATGAACATGAATAAGTAAATTGAGATGTTATATCCGCAAAGACCATTATATTATACAGACGATTAACTTTAATGAAGCGAAGCGGACATGTTTCGCATCCATGATAAAAACAGACTAATTCAATACAAGCTTAATTGCATTTTCATTAATATACAGTCACTGTTTTTGCAATCTGTTGCATGTTGTACAGACTTGTTGAGACCACCTGCTTAATACGTTACTGTTTTTAGTATGATATGGGTACTCACGATATAAACATGTAGATTGACCTAAGTGTTTAGGAAATTACATTATGATTAGTGCCAAATATCAATTGTGCTTTCTTCGCAGCACTGGAGTTAAAACCTAATCTCTACCTCTATCGGAGGGTAATCGGGCATCCGATATAAGGAAACATTATATTTTTTTGTGTTTATACTAATCATTGAACGAGTATCGGAGAAGATTTGAAAGTTAAAATTGCTATTTCGATTATTTAAGCATTGATATCATGAATATTGTAGATTTATTCCTAAAATCGGGCGTAGCATAGGAAAGTTGAGTTTTAAATGAACAACTTGTATAGTCCTTGGTACGTCAGGCAGTAAACTAACAGAAGACTTATCTATGACCGACGTAAAAGTACTAAAGATATCGATATTTCGGAATCCATCACTGTCTCTACATACTCGTAATAATATTACAAATTACCATTCACATTTACAGAAGGTGGTCGGCTGGAGGCAGAGTTGAAGTACACGGCACAAGCGCTCGGAGAAGCAGACTCTTCGACGCATCAGCTCGTCATACAGACCGCTAAGGATCCTGACGTCTCGCTGCTGCATGCGGGTGCCTTATTGGAACACCTAAAGGTAATTCATAGTTTAAGATATACTATTTCCGCATCGTATCTACGCACGAGGCATGTCAAGAATATCACACACATATCAGTCTAGAAATATCACATGTTTTTGTTTAGGTTTTTTCTCTTGTAAGTCAGTGCTTGGCTACATTTATAAGGCGGCTGCCAAATAGATGGATTAGGGTTTAAGAATATAACGGAAAGCTGTTGTATTTAGAGGAACCGGGGCCGCGATGGAGCGCGAGCGGCGCTCGTAAGGAAAGGTCTTTATCTTGTAGATTAAAAGGCTGACGGGTGGTTTTGGTGAAAGAATATATTGGAAGGAAATCTGAAGAACTTGAGAATCTGAGAACATTCTCAATGGCGTGTAAAAAATCCGCAATTGGTTAACGCAATTGACAAGGGCCTTTTTATTATGAGGTGACTTCAGCACAGCAATAAAGCGTTTGACATGACATGTTCAAATGAGAGATTTGACGGTTTACGAATTTGAATATGGAATATGAAAGATCAAATTTCTGTAACCTGTCCTGCGAGGTTGTATAAAAATGAATTTATTTTATATCTGTCATATTAGGTTTTAATTCAATGACATCGTTACGCAGGTGGTCACCGCCGCGACTCGAGTTACAGTTCATATGTTCGATATCGAGTGGCGGCTTAAGGACATCTGCTACAGCCCCAGCGTGCCGGATTTCGAGGGCTACCACCACATCGAATCGATCATCGACAACATCATCCCGTGCGCTATTATCACACCGCTCGACTGTTTCTGGGAAGGATCTAAGCTCCTTGGACCAGATTATCCCATACTCGTCCCGTGAGTTTTGTTTTTATTTTACTTTTGATAGGCGAAACTCAAAAAAGAAAAGGTTATTATAAATTCCAGTCGCTAAAAAATTACCTATGCTATAAAATTCCAGAACAATTTGTGCAATTGAATTACATAGTTTCCTAAACTAAATAACATTATTTACATATTTTTTTCCTAGTTCACAGCTAAGACAGGATCGTATAGATGGCGCTTTAGTCAAGTAAACCAGTTATATATGCATTTATAAACTGAATGGTTTTATATTGTAGAACGATGTTTGCTAAAACAGCTAGTAACATGTTTATAATGAGACTTTTCCAGCGACTTCGTCAACAAGAATTTAATACCCCATCACCGTCTAAACTGGGCCAATTATATAACAATACAACGCAGTGATAAAGATGTGAATCTTTTTTCTATTCAATTTTGATGTATCATTTGTGTGTGATCTGTGACAGATTTTAGGTTGATATCACTCTATTAAATGGTCTTTGGCAAACAAAACTGCGTCAGCATCGGTTTTGTAATTATAAATATTGAAGTTACGTGACACCCCTAGATACCACCATAGGTATTTTTTTAGTACTTTAAGAGTTCCTATATACGTAGGTACGATATTGTAACAGTATTATAGATTATGTGATTTGTTACAGGCTTCTAAAACAGAAATTGCAATGGACGCAATTAAATCCCCTCGAAGTGCTAGAAGAAGTAAAGAAGTTGAAGTTTCAAGTTCCACTGAGCACGATAGAAGCTTACATGAAGCGTGCTGGCATCACCTCCGCCTACATGAAGAAGCCATGCTTGGACCCCACCGACCCCCACTGCCCGGCGACAGCGCCGAACAAAAAATCGGGACATGTAATTATTTTATCCATTTCCAGTTTTCAATCAAACAATCTTCGAGCGTTAAGTTTTTACGTTAGTTTAGATAATTGGTCTCAGTGTTCCTAAATAGCGAAAACTTCTAGGAATTTATGTGCGCCTAACGTTTTGATAGGAATAATGTTTTAGGAATATAAAAAAAATTGATTCAAGTGAATTTAAATTTGAATCTGTAGGTATAACGGAATCAGATCTGACCGCTTCGGGTGATATCTGGAAGGTACTTGGAAATCGGATAGTGTAGCATCAAATAGCTTGTGATTAGGTTCATGGTTTATCTACATTCGGCTTCTTATTCGGCAAGTTAATTTGTTCCTTAACATTTCGGCGATGCTTTTCTTGTCACATTTTATCAATATAAAACATATTATTACTCCCATTTAAGGAAAAATTTTCTTTTCAAATAACCTAGAATTTCCATTTAATTGTTAGAAAAATATTTTTTGTTGACAACTAACCATCTCTGTCTAACTGTAGTCAAATATATGTATATGCGATTTTGCCTGTCAAACGCAAAACTACCGCACGATATAGTATGCGCGTCGAAGAGATTCCAGCCAAAAACGCCAGGTACGTTCTTTTGAGCAGCTCAATTCACGACAGTTTTACTAGCTCGTAAATAAAACGGATAGTCCAACGACAAATAAAATAACTATCGAAGCGGACTCATAAAGTTGAAATACTTTTCATTCTTATAAAATATTTTTGGAAACGGTAATAAGGCAGGATGAAAGCGGTCGCCGCACGGCAGATGGCAGTGGCTAGGGGCTACCTGCTCTCGGACGCCTGCCTTCGAGAAAGTTATGCCATAGCCGTGAATGCACATGTAACATTTTGTCGACCGGTAACAAGATCACTTTGTTTCACAATGAAATACGTTTGTTTTGCCAAAACAATGGTTCGTTCCAAGATCATAGAAGCGCTGCAGGCAAATTATTAATAAATAAACATTCATAAATCATTTTTTTTCTGTAATAAACGTCCGCTAGTAGCTAGGGTACATGATAGTTACTACAGGAAGGTAGGTTCACATATTAGTCCATTGTGTTGAATAAATCGTGCATTCGTAGCCCAGTGGAATGGTTCGCAGTGAGTTTTAGTATATGGGTAGAGAGAGCAGTCGCCAGTCGCCACCCACGTTCGACGAAGGAGCGCTCCGCGACGGGCGCACATTGTTCCTGCGCCCGCGCAGTCGGACCTCGCATTATACGGGTGTATTGTACACGCTTCAATGGGTCTCATTTACCGCAGCTATCGCCCGTCACAATGACTCTATTATACCAATAATGTTCTCCATTCGATACAAAGTAAAAATTTCACGGAAACGTCGTGAATTGAATGGCACACTTTGTTTTCTATACTAGGTATATAAAGCAACTTGCTTTGTTAAGATCAGGTGTGTCGTATTTAAGAGTTTCTTTACTATAATATCCAAAATGAAGTTGAAAAATGCAGCAGGTGCGACAGATTTATAATTCCGTACCTTAAACCGGGATAATAATAATTAAAGACACTTGGGCAGCGTGATGGATTACTTACCTTTACCCCTCACACTGTGAAATGAGACTTGAGTCCATAGTAGAAAAGCACTATTTATTTTCGAGAATGCTAACAATGCTCTGACGTCAGCTTTTATTTCAAAAATCAGTAGGAAATATAATGAATGATATGAAGTCAATAATAATTCAGAATAATATGATAGTAAGTAGAAGTATAAGTAATCTCCCTGCTCGGAAAACTGGATTTCAAATCTTGCATGCACCTCAAATTATATGCGTATGACAAAATAATTATCATATTAATGAAGGAAATCTTGCATACCTGAGAGCTCGCCATAATTACGTTCACACACTACAACCGCGCAAAGACTCCCTTGTTGCGAATGGCATGGACACGGACGATTAACATTCTCATTGTGAGAGAAAACCAGAGCCCAGCAGTGGGACAATATGGGTTATAATAATGATGATGATGATGATGATCTCCTGCACGTTTATTGTAGATTCCAGACGTAGCAGCGGAGCTCTCTCACGGGTGCTACGGTTTCGCGGCCGCGTACATGCACTGGCCCGAGCAGCTGATCGTGGGAGGCGCCACGCGGAACTCCACCTCGGCGTTGCGCAGCGCCCGTGCGCTGCAGACCGTCGTGCAGTTGATGGGCGAGCGAGAGATGTACGAGTACTGGGCCGATCACTACAAGGTGCACCAAGTTGGGTGGAACCAAGAAAAGGCGGCCGCGGTTCTCGACGCGTGGCAAAGGAAGTTTTCTGCGGTAAGTTTTGGTCTTTGCAATTCTTCGATTGAAAAGCCACTTATTTTAACTACCCTCCGCATGAACCATTCATGTACGAAAATAAATACTTAATTTTGTCCTCAGTATGATGTTTCAATAATCTTTTTGAAACATGTAGAAATCAATTCTCTTAATTCCACAGTGAAACATTCAAATTTCATTATATCGTGAATATAGCGCGTCTAACACTGGTAGAGTCTACTCACCCTGAGGATGCTCCGTTTTGGTGCGAAACACGTGTTGGTATATACATTTATTTATCATAATTGTATGTTTTCCTTTGTGGGAAGGAGGAAGGTTCTATGCACATACAGAAGTATATACCATCATAATACTAATTTACTAATATGTTGCTTTCTATTTTTTCACAGGAAGTTAGAAAAATGACGACATCCGGATCGGTATCATCGTTGTACAGCTTTTACCCGTTTTCTACGTCTACCCTCAACGACATTCTCGGAAAATTCTCTGAAGTTTCGCTCAAAAATATCATCCTCGGATACATGTTTATGGTAATAATAATTACTCTGACAACTTGTTGGATGTGCCCCTCGCTGATGTTTTTTATTTCATTATTTTTTTGTTTT
>DWPT01005765.1:0-11954 GCA_018251895.1 Agathymus mariae mariae
AATTCTATATTTAACATATGATAATAATGCATGTGTAATAAACAATGTATATTTATTCCAGTTATGTATTTTATCGGGTGACTGTTTCCGTTGCGATGTATTTACGGTATTAGAGTTTAACTTTTGCATATTATAATGATACGGTGGATAAATGAGTCGCTTTGAACATGTTTAATAACTATGTAATTCTCTGGCGTAAGTTTTGCTAGGTTTCTTCACCGAAGATTTTTTTGTTTCTAGTACGGATTTAATATTTTATTAATTTCTATTATATTACTTTAAGCCTCATTGGTTATTAATAATATGTTTTTGTTGATTGATTTTATTCTGCACTAGAATACTGAAGCTGGAACTTTCAGAAGCTTTTTTAACACTTCGGTGTTAAAGTTGATAATTTAACAAAGAATTACAAAGTGTATTCCAATGGTAACAGTTGTATATGTAAGAACTTTATGTATAAGTTCATTTATAGCGCAAGCGTTTTATTGTGGTCCTGAAGGTGCGCGAAAGTTCTTTGTGTTCAGATATAAAGGTTAAAAGGTACGCTTGTGACTGTCTCACTTGATAAAGTTGGCTAACAAATGAGATTTAAATCAAATTCAATCAAATGAGAAGTTGAATTTGTACAGTAATTAAGTCTATGTTTTGTTATACATTGTTTTCCCGGCGACATTGTAGAGAATTTAATAATTTTCGTGTATTTTCTCTATTACAAGAGGGTAGGTACGTATTCCTCTTCTGTAGGCAATTCGACTAAGTTTGATTTGATATTATGACAATTTTTTTTGGAAGATTGCTAATGTGAATATATAGTAAAATATATTCATTTATTCGCTCTTACAGTAGATGTTAATGGTGTTGATGATCTTGAATATTTGATATTCTTAATCCAACAAACTACTTTGGTGTTAGCCTGGTACCTCTGGTAGGTGTTGCAAATCACAGGTCAACAGGTCACAGATCACCAGTGCCCTCCCTTGAACCGATTTAAGGTAAGATTTGTGTTCCAGTATCTTGTGTTTAATGCATGCAGGGTTGGCATGACTAAACAAGTTTTTTTAAACATATGTGTAAATTAGTGTTTAAAACCAATTGAATTTAAACCGTATTTTTAACACATGTTTAAAAACACAGATTAAAACAAGTTTTAAGCATTGTAATTCAATGGATTAGTGGTTATTCTCTTCAATTAAATATAAATATTGGGGTTTACACTATTCATAGAATAGAACTCATAGTTCTTTGGTAATTTCCCGCAGGTATAGTCCCGCTAGAAAAGTTCCTATGTCGCCCAATTTAAAAATCAACAATAGTTTAGAACATACAGGTTGAATGCATTGCATTCAGTATTGATTAAGGTATACGCAACTTAAATAAATGTTTATCCATTGATAGCTTTTGTAAATGTGTAATTTACTATGGCGAATTTTAAAAGATCTAATCTAGAAATGTAACATTTATACAACCAAATAATTTATTTTTATTAGTTGGTGTGTTAGTGTGATGAATGTTTAGGATGTGTTTAATGCAATCATTAGGGATTTTAATTTGAATATTGGGGGAGGAGGAAATTGTTTTGGTAAAGTTTGTGTATAAAACATGTGGTATAAAAATAGTAAAAATATAGTTGTAAATGGTATTATAGTTTATATGGTATGGTATTATAGTAAATGGTATTATATTGTATAATGGTCTCTGACTCTGGTCTGTAAAATTATCCATACCGTTAGAACCTGGTGTGGTGTGGTTAGAATTCACGAGGATCTGCTGCAAATCATCTGCATTTGGATAAAAACTAAATCTAATTGTTGGTAATAGAGAGCATGTTTGAGCATGCATGCATTTAAAATATTGTTGCAACATTGAACACTTGAAACTCAACACATGCTACGTTCGACAAACTGTTTTTTAGAACAATAGAGTTCCTTATTTGCTAATCGGCATAATTGTATACCGTCGGATGCAGTTTCAAATTCGCGTTCCGTTTGCTAAATTTCACTGTATTAAAAGCATAATAACACATAATGAATATAACATTTAATGACATGGCAGAAACTAACCGAACTGGGTGGTTAAAGATAAATAAATTACTGATTATAATGATTTGATGAGATGAGATTTTAGAACGTGATGTAATCTAGTTTATTGTATCATAAATGTGTGCAATAAATATTAGATCATTATTTTTGTTTGTTCAGTAATAGCCGCGAGTGGTCGCCACGTGTTACCATCAGGATAGCCCATTTTTACCTGACTAGTCTAGAGTTGTAGATAATGATTTAGTGTTTTCATTAGTATGTTCGTTTTGCTCACGGAACATCTTTGATTACCTTTTTTGTGCCATGATTAAAGGTCCAAATGACATACGTGACTAAATCCGTTAGAGATACGAGTATATCGGGATGTTTGTATACGAAAGATAAAACCATAATTAAGTCATTACGAGTATGTTAAGGGATCAATTAAATTGGGAGAACCAAAGTATCGTCTTGAACCATACATATATCTGTCTCTCAATTTAAAATCTGCTTGACATTTTTATGCATTCTAATACCATGTGAACTTTCCAGTGCGAGGGCGCACTTGTTTATAGCCATACATAGGTGTACCGCTTATTTCACATGCTCCGCTTCCCATAGCTGTCATTGTTCGCTAATCATCGTGACCTGACCTTTGGAGTGGGATGGATCAAGATGGGAAGCAAGGCTCGTTTTAACATGCATCAGATTCAAATGTACACTCAAATGAATATGTTAAAAGCATTTATCAAAGCATTGATATATGGGAATATCAATTTAGTAAAATAGACGTGAACTGGCAGCAAAATCGTATTTTAATAGTAGATAAAGACCATATCGAATGTTACAGTAGATAAAAGCACAGATACCAATCGAAGGTAAAAATATGACAAAAATAAAACTAATTGTTGTGTGTCCATTTTTAGTTAAGTTACAGAGTGGAGAAATTAAAACTTAGTAAATTTCGATCGATGGGTATACCAGTTGCTGTGAACTCAGATTGTATTTCGATTGGGCGTATATTGGAATCTGCGATATATATGAATGGGGCCGCTGATCCCATATTAATTTAAGTAGATTTCTACTCGTACCAAATGTAGGAGATGAAAGTAGGAGATTTAGGGCATAGTCCGCCACGCGAATCAAATATGAGCTGATGTGGCTTTATCAATCTATGCTGGTTTCCCCTCAGTGTTGTCATCACGAGAACAAGTGGTAATTCATATGTAATTCATGTATGACACGTATTCGAATCCTGCTCCTTCTATCAAGAGACCAACTTTAAACCATTAAGCCACTAGAGATTAAGACAATCAATAAAGTTGTTTATTTAATTACGTTACCACAACGATATATATGTCGAATGTTTCCTTTAAAAATGTCTTTACC
Source organism: Agathymus mariae mariae (assembly GCA_018251895.1). Taxonomy (NCBI): domain Eukaryota; kingdom Metazoa; phylum Arthropoda; class Insecta; order Lepidoptera; family Hesperiidae; genus Agathymus; species Agathymus mariae. Next base: position 3,408 of record DWPT01005765.1, read on the forward strand.
TCGAAACTTATCGAAGATAAATTTTCTTACCTTCAGCGAGAACCGGCTGACACTGCAACGCGTAGGTCACTCATAATTTTGACTTTCATTTGCCTTTTGTGGAGTGTGCCATATATTGTATGGTTCGGATCTGAAAATGCATTGCCTTGAGTGTGCATTGTATTCGTGGTTTAACTGTCGATTGTTTGATTAAGGCTGGGAATTCAGTATACCCCAGGGTCGTTAGTATTTTTTTATATTAAATGTAGTTTCGCCGCAGCCACTCCTTTGTGCGACGTTTTTCTTTCCCTCGGTAACATAGTAATGAACGAGGCATTAGAGTTATATTAGTGGCAGTTATGCATCTATGAACGTTGTATAATCACAAACAAACAGCCGGCCAACGGAGACGACTACATAGGCCATCGTGCTGGCTCTCGCGCTGAGTCTCATTCCCAAATCTTTAGTGTTCAGGGAAAAGTGTTAAGGGTAAGGGCAACTTTTCATGAAAACGATTTATTATATTATTTTGTATCGTATGTTAATCCTGATCGAAATTACGCTATGTCTGGACGGTGTCGGTATATTTGTTTTCACATCAGCGTCAGTGGACCACTGCAAGTTTCTATATTATGATATTACTGTGGACAATCAAAGGTTTTTCGTTATATACAAGATATATTTTTGTTTATATTCGTTAACGGTTATGTAAATGATCGTGTTTATTCTGAAGGACTTGACGGATTGAGATTAAATACGGTTGTGTGGCGAGATGATGATGCATACTTTGAATAGGAACTGATAGATGGTACTATAGTCTAGTTACAGAGGTTTATCAACGGAAATAATTGAATTTCAATATATTCTAGAGCTACGATTGCCATGGCGTGCCACGCAACCAATGAAACCTAAAGCACACAACCACCACACCACACAATGTTCCACACATTTTATACGCAATACCTAACCGTTGTGAGCGTGTAGTATTTAGATGACCTCCAATGATAATTGCCAAAATTCTAAATAAGGTTGACGCTGTCCTATTAAACGCACCATTAATTTAAATACCAACAATGGCATGACGGATCAAAAGAAGACAATTTTGTATTAATTCATTTAAATTTTAAGCACTTTATTATTATGGTCATAACATGTAACCAAAACCATACACTGTTTAAATATGTTTATTCGATTACAATGTTATATTTAAAATAATTGTTGATACGGTAGTTTCTGTTGTAAATTTCTGAACATTTTTGTCGACAGAGGTCATTTTAACAATACAAGACTTGAAGATACTGAGGTTGATACTCGTAGCTTAACGAGGATTCGATATATATGTTGTTTTAATAAAGTTATCTAATTCTATATTTATGTAACTTTCTAATTGATATTTAAATTATTATATTGCAGACCATCGTAAAAAGAAATGTGAATCTACTAAGTAAATGCTTTATTAATTAAACTAACAAACTGTCCTCGCTTCGCTTCAGTAAAACTACGCTTTACGCTATATATATAGCAGCTGCATTGTTTTAGGACTGTGTTTCTCGTACTGTGACCTACAAATTAAAATATTCATTTATAACTTTTTTTACTTATGGACGCTTTGCAATTAAACACACTTTAAATATCAATTGGAGTTTACTGCAATACATTAGTAAAAACCGTAACGGAATCGGATAAGCCAATTCTAATATTTGCGCGAACAAACGCACAGACAAACAGACAAAAATTGTAACAACTAATGTTTTGGGTTTTATTGCGTTAATAAAGGAGCCTTATAATAGTTTTTCTCATATATTCTGAATGTACAGAGAGCGATCAGTTAGAAATTATATGATTTTATTTAGTCTTGAATGGTAAGACATCAATCTGATAGGCTGGGTCCTGCCCTGGAATGTGTGGCTTGCTGATTTTATAACCTAACAATAATATAATATATACTAGTAATACAATTGTAACTGACTGTTTTCTGTACATGAAGCATACACGAGGAAAACTTCTATTAGGGATCTTTATTAACGGAATTGAATCTAAAACGCTCCAATCTCAGAAACGACTTAACCGGTTTCGTCATGGTCTTCACTAATGCTTCACTTAGAATCACTTAATATTTAAAATTCCTTTCATCGCAATCCGTCCATAAAAAATACAAATATATATATAAATTAATGTATTTCTGATTCATAGAACGAGAAAACCCCTTCTAAAACAATGCAGGTGCTATTTTTAAGCAGGCGATGTAGTTTTCTGAAGCGAAGCCAGGGCAGTTTCCTAGTATGTCATAAAATGTAACGACCTTCATATCTGATTCACATTCGCTTGCGGGGTTTTGTTGCTGCCATTAATCCTGACGAGATATCGATCGCTGCATTGGTAGTAAGTCCGGATGTGCCCGAGGGAGCCGAGGCAGTCTGAACTGGACGCTATAGCGTTTTTTAACAGTAACGTGTAATACACTAGTATGTTAAGTATTTATTGTATACTATTAATTCTCTGTATCACTGACCGTTTAAAGCATTAATTTTAGTATCACTATTAATAGTCAAATTCTTTAGCTAGAAAATTTGTGTGTTAGTAAGCATTTATGACTTTATGATCAAAAAAAATATATATAATTCAATGAAAAACTACTCGATTCATTCTAAAAATAAGTAGTGAGTACAGAAATTTCAAATAAGAGATAAAAACACAAGACACGAGTGCTTTGATCGTTGTTTATTCAATATTAGTTTTTAACAGCTAACTGTAATTGTTATCTTATTAATAGATACTTAACTTCTTCAGCAGTTCTTGGTCTTAGGATTTTTTGAGCGATGTGATTAATTGTTTTTATAATGTAATAAAGGATACAATCGGAATAATGTACCTTCCGAATGGTACCATGGTTCCGGAGATTACCATTCGCATACACATAACTCCCGAAAAGCTCGCTCCTCGTTTTAGTATTTGTATTCAACACTATAAACCAGTACCCCCCCAGTACTCCCTTCTAGTCGATTCGATTCAAAAAACTAGTTTTTCGTAACATTTACAAATACCAACCGCACCTAAAACAATTATAATCGTAACTCGTTTCTACTAAGTGTAAGCGTTTTAAATTTTTTTGCAAGTTTAACTTATGCACTTAAACCTTTCTCGACAAACATTCTATCTAGTGCTAAAACCGCATGAAAATCCGTACTGTAAATTTTAAGATTATCGCATTCAGACAGACATACACTGTAGTTTATACGGAGTTGCAATTTTGTTGAGATATATGACATGCACAGTGGCAATTAAGCCATTAAACTATTTAACAAATATTGTATTACTTTCAGTTAAGATAAGCCAAGTTTACTCATAGATACTGATATTTCTTAAACATCTTACTTAATTTATATAATTATAATTTTAAACATACATATGTTATTGAAGATACTATCAATTTACATGTAACGGGTACTCGCAATTGGTTACGATAACTTTGAATAACTGTTTGCTTTTACCAAATAAACGATATCATTGTCTCGTTTCGTCAATTGTCGATTTCTAAGCCCCGGTCGTACGTGTCCAGTCGTATTAACTGCAGTAGGACACGGTTATGGATTGTATTGGGCCCGCGCGTTATCCACTTACGCGCGTCCGGTGTGGCTTCTAGTGATTTAGATTGTCTTGGGGACTCAGGTTTCATTGTGGCATGTAGGATTACAGTTTTTACTGGATAGGTCTGGATCTGGAGCATGTTTTAAGACGTACTCCACTATCCCCGCCCGGTTGCCTGCATTGTTTTTTCTTACCTCTTTTATTTGTTTAACGAATCTTTTTTGAGTTAAATAATTTACTTTTTTTTTTATTATTTGACAGTTTATTATCAGTCAATTTAGTGGTTTGGACGTCAGGTTTCGCGCTCAGGGTCGAGTTCGAATCTTCAAATATAGTGAACTTTTTAAATTTGTACTTAAGAATAAAAAACGAAGATGAACTAAATGGCAGTGCAAGGCCTCCATTCATCCTAAAGTTCTAGCTAACGGACTCTGCTGTTGCGAGGTAGCTGGGCTTTAAACCACCCAACTTAATCCCGGCGGTATTTGCATAGTGGCGGGGTATTTTGCCCGCCTGACTATCTACCACCCTCCTAATATCGACCGTCAAATGTTTCATACACGTTTCAGCCCCAGTGTCGATGAGCCAGCGACTTGATGAAAAAAGATGGTGAAGCTTGAAAAATATGTTCGATCAAGTTTGTTGTTTCAATTACATATATTAATTATATTGTTTAGCTTTTGATATAAAGAATTTGAGTTATGCGATATTTTGAGAAATAACGTTTTTTATGGTATTGACTATAATTGTGTTTGAAAGTTTCGCCTACTGTATAATATAATTTACTTTATTACTTAAAAAATATGTTTTAATTATTAACTGTACTTACTCGTTAGTTGGCTAGGTTGTCAAATTCATCTGTACAATACATCGTGGGAATTTTTTGTTTAGTTATTATGTTAAACCTTATTAACAGACCGACATTATACTATAGTTTTGCCGTAAAATTGTATAACTACTAGAAAATTTAGTGTTAAAAACAATGTTGTTAGGTTAGGGATCTCCACGGTTGTCATAGTAAAGGTTAGAACTTAAAAATAGTAAGTAACTTAAAATGAGTAAACTAATGACATAAATGAACCAGAATATATATAACATGGTGTGCACGGTATCAGTATTCTAAAATGAATTATAGAAAAAAGTAAAATGACTCAATTTTAACCTGGTATCAAATAAAGATTCAATTCATTGCATATTCCATCATATTGTTATTTATTAAATGGATTGACGCATGCCTCTGGTAGGTACGACTTTTATATCCAGGGTTGCCAAAAATATCCAACTAAATGATTCAGAATTCAAGGACTGTTTTGTAAGTATAATGAAAATGAATGAATATATCAATATTTACAATATTTATTATATTTTTAATTACATGGCACTATTGTCTCTTAGTGTCTTATTATATATATTTTTTTACAATTCATAACAGTACAACGAAATAATCATAAATACTTAATACAACAACAACAAAACAATAGAAAACCGGAAAAATGAGGAATAACATCACATTAAGTAAACTTAACCTTACATAAAGTTTAACAGAAAAGTGATAACAATTAAAATACATACAAACAACTTTATCTAATATTATCGTAGAATTAATGAAAATAATACATTTGAATTTATCAAGGTAACGTTTCTTAACTTGGTTTGTAAAGATTCAAATTGAAACTTTGTTAACATACTGCATTCACCGTCTTTCTCGTTCCAAGCAGCCCTACTCGTAACCGCAACGTCATAAGTTCCACTCCCGTACCATAGGGCTTCCCCTGCCCCCAGTATTCCCCTGCCTGTCAGAATATTCACTGTACTAAAAATAGTTATACGGCAACACTAATGTAGGGAAACTTAAAATGGTGAATACGAGTAATTCTATTCATCGTCCATATTGTGTCATTTATTTATCAACAGACAACAAATCCACCCCTCTCTTGAATCTTTACATGGCAAAAACCTCTCTTATTTTTTTTAATATACTTTATTATGTAACATTTCCAGAAGAAAATTTGTGAACGATAAGTTTAAATGTCATCAAAATCTGTTATTTTCTTTAATAAGATTAAGTATAATACGAACAGATGTATCAGCTAGTTTGTTTTATTAACCTTATATCCTATTTTTATATCCAAAACTATTCGCCCAGCTTTTAAAGTTTTGTGCGTATATATAAGGGTATTTAGTATTCAGCTGTGGTATTTAATTCACTATTTTCTTGAGGTCATTATCATCCTGCTATACCGGTAGAAGTATCTTAAAGAAAATTAAACCACGGCGCAAGCCAATCCCTATTTATCGTACACCGGTCCTCTGGAATTAAATCCGGTGCGGAGACCATAGAACTTCCTACGATATTTAATACACAAATGAGATTGCTACGTGACCTACTCGGCCTACCGTACAACCAGTACGAATCGCTGAGTGTTTGCAATCCGATTTACCAGACGAGAGGTCTAGTTTTGTATGTGAAATTATTTGTGTGTGAATGAAATACTACATGTTAAGTTACAATAAATTTAAAATATAGCGCTTACATGTTTATAGCTCTTCACTATCATTGCTTGTGATGATATACACTCGAGACAAACGTCCACAATCTTGTTATTAATATTTATCTTACAAGCCTGGCTGGGAATCGAAACCGAAACCAAAGGAGACCAACTGGGTTATGGAGTCGTAAAATAATAAAACAACTCATTTGCAAACGTAGTCGGTCCCATCATCTCGCCGAATCGCAAGTATGGTAGCTCTACCTCCTATCTAATCTATGATTTATCGATACATAACATCATAAACTTACCTTCCCCTAGATTCAATCACGACGGCGTCTCGGTCAATGGTCCCCTAATCGCGTGAGCGTTCGGGGGTCCTTGACCTCTGCGGTTTTGAATATAATACATAGCCATATAAGCTCAGTACAGCAACGTACTACACAGCTAGAATGTCGAATGGTGATTAAGATTGGCGTGCCAAATACGCTTTTTATCTGGCTGAAAGTCGATTTAAGTGCGTTGACCGACGGTGTGCACACATCACGGTATTGCTCAAGTATGTGATTAAAAAGTTATGACAGAAAAAAGTATGCATAAACACTGTTATTTTCTTGACGGAACATGAGATGCATAAATACAGTTGCAGTTATCATATTGTTTATTTTTACAGCCGTATAAATATAAGTTTTATAAAAGAGACACGGAGAATACTAATATTTTTTATTCTCTATGAATTAACAATACCTAATGTGAAAATTGCGCTGGATTTTCGAAAATATTTCACATTTGTTTTTAAATTAAAAAAAATACTATAAAAATATAAATAAAAAAATGATAACAATAAAAATTATGACATGTAAGGAATTTTTTTTCAACACAACGTCCACATTATTTATAGACTTATATGTATTTGTTACAATATCTACATTATTATGTTATCGTCTGGGACATTATTGCGGTCAAGTAGTATGTTTGTTTTGGTAAACTAAACGTTGATAGATAACGTAATGTGTTCTTACATATAAGTAAACAACAGCAGACGAGCTTGGCCTCTGTTTAATCGTCGCACCAAGCTTGCATTATGTACTCTTCACGTGCATGGAAGCTCTACATTGTGTAGATGAATGTAGAGCTTCTATCCATGCACGAGTCTAAGTTAATTTTTCCTGCCTGTAATGCAGACGCGAAGTTTCATCTGGTGGAGATCGTTGAGAGTTTAATGTCGCCGATACATGATGATGCTTACAAAATTGAAACTGAAAACATATATTTTTTTCGTTGTTCAATTGCAATATTGGAGTCCATTAACATACAGTTTCACAACTTACTTCTAAATTGGCTTTGCGTCTTTGATGCGCTTGGTGTAACGCATGTCCAAATATGTATATTGCACGAAATCCTTTAAACAGTGGACATGCCTATTGACCTACTTAGTGTACGTGGGTTACCTAAGTATTAAGAACTACTACAGATAGGCGATTTTATTCATATAATATCAATCTTTTGTAGACATTATATTATAAGTGCCACATTATATAGATTTTTATAAAATAAATCTCATCCTAAGGCCCCTTTTAAGCGCTCATAGTCCGCTGGGCTGCATTATTTGTAATCAATAGACCGGGGCATACAAGTTCAGGCGATAGGTTAGTAGCACGTTTTAACATTTTAACTGTAACGGGTCCTCACGTTTTTTAGCGAATTTTCGACAACAGGTTGCAGTGCTAGTGAATTTCAGTAGCAAAAAAATTGTTTGTAAAAAAAATGTACGTATAAGATAATCTTGACCAAACAATTTTCTGCGACCATGTGAAAATTTTATTTATTTAACGCATTTCCTAGATATAATTACGATTCCTGTTCTTATAAATAATATCCTATAACATTTATAAGAACCAGTTTATTTCCATCAGCACAGCCATGGTGAGCAAGTCACAACGATACACCGTGTTATGTAAACACGGTGTCAGCCATGAATCACCGTGTTTGTGATTCATCGTGTTCATTTGTACACGCCGCTTACCCTTACTGGCCTTTATGGATATCATAATATAGTATTTTTATCAAAGTACTTTCATTTTTCTCAGTAATATACTAACTGACCGGACAAATATTGTTTCTAATTTGTTGACCTCGTTAACATATTAGATATGTAATATGAGTCATTTCAGTTAATATTAATATATTTAATAACTCTCCTGTAGGAGCACTGTCGTGCTACTTTCTACTCGTGCCAAAACCTATAAAACCTATCGCTAGAAAATAAATATATTGTCTAAATATGATATTAATAGGTTCAGTATTAACGCAGACATTTATAGGCGCTTTATCAATTATCGGATTATACAACCTGATATTATTAAGGTGAAGAGTTTTGAATGGTCAAACTACGGGGATTTTAAATTGTAATAAAATAAAAAAAAATTAATTATTTTATACTAACTAATTAATAATGATCGTAAAATATCTCAAATTAAATTCTGGGGAT
>DWPT01005766.1:0-11954 GCA_018251895.1 Agathymus mariae mariae
CTTCTACTCTGTATAACGTGGCGGCAAGCGGCTGCGGGACACTCTGTATGGAAGATGTTTAGTGCGGTTTGCTATAAGGTTTATTTTCTTATATTGACAGACAATACAGTAATTTCAGTAACGTATAAAATAAATTGTAATGAAATTCTTAAGGCAAATATTTTTTAATGTTTGAAACAAAGTGAATGTAACGTGTTACATATTTGTAACATAACTTTAAAATAATCGTGTTAAAAATACTGTTTCAAATAATATAAACACGCATCACCAATTGATCGATTACAACGTTGATCATGTATTTCTAGTCTTAGTCGCACGAAGTCTGGATATCGATATCGCATAATATTCTAATTAGTCTGTGGAAATGATGAAAAAATTCTCTTTTCTTACGAAATAAAGTACGGTACCTATCGTACCGTATACTTCAGTTCAGTTTCATTTTAGTATCACCGAATATTTAGGCTTAATAGAATATATTAAAATTAAAGTTTTAAAAAGTAAGTTATTGTGCTTCATGTTGTGACTATGTAAGTGTTGATAATTTTTTGAGGTTATGTCAATGGTGTCTTACCTAACGATTTTATAGGCATATACCAATAAAAAATGGATGAATATTCGAGGGAACCCTGCCCGTGGCGTATTTTAGATGATTCTGGTGGTGCTTTCATAATGGGTGCAATAGGAGGTGGCATATTTCATTCAATAAAAGGATTCAGAAACGCACCAGTAGGATTCAATAGAAAAATGGTAAGTATCCTCTTTTTAACTATAGCTTTTTTTTTAAGTAAATAGCCGACAAACGACCCGACAAGCCATCTTATGGTAAGTGGTCACCGTTGCTCATGGACGTTAGTTACAACAAAGGCATCTAATGCGCGGTGGCTCAAGCTGAAAATGACGAGTTGTTTGGCCACTGATTCAAGCAAGAGTGCAGTAGTAGTAGCTAGTCGGGCAGGATTCAAAGAAAGATAATAAATACCAGTAATAATATGAATATTGCTATTAAAATCTTTACGTGAAACCCTACCACCAAGCGGGGTGGTTCCTGTCGCAACTTACGATACCTTGTTTTGCCAGCACGGAATTAGGGTCAGTATTTGTGGCCACCCTAATACGGTTGAATAAGTGTATATGAAACATTCCAATTAAAATGCGCTTATTTGTTGGTTTAGTTCAATACAAAGATAAGTCACATTAATCTAAATATCTACTATAATATAAAAATAAATAGCTGAAAATAAGAAATGTTCTCAAGAGTTAAATTACTGTTTAAATAACTATTTGATTTAAAGAGTGATGAATATGTATAAATAATTCTTTTATTGTCTATGACATTTTTATTCAGTTATGACAATAGTTATTTTTGTAAAGCAGTAAAGTAACCATTTCTCAATTATATAACATTTTTTTTGTTTCAGCTTGGTAGTTTAGCGGCGATCAAGGAGCGCTCACCCATTGTAGCAGGTAATTTTGCAGTATGGGGTGGAATGTTCTCAACGATTGACTGCTCTCTAGTATACCTGCGTCAGAAAGAAGACCCTTGGAACTCTATCATGAGTGGAGCACTGACCGGAGGCATATTAGCAGCTAGAAATGGTAATTCAAAGTGAATAGAATACTTTTTTCATATATTACAGAAATACCGAGCAGCCATGCAATGCACTGTAGTCTTTTGATAGACCAGAGTATGTCAATGACATATTGCTACTCTACAAAAATGAGATATTGATTATGGGTGATGTTGTCATAAACCATGATTTTAAATGGTTTACAAACATGTATTTTGCAACTTACAAGTGATGTTCTTAAAGCTTTATTTTAATTAAAAGGTTTAACTATTCATGTCCAAGATTGTGAAGACTACTGCTGTATAAAAATGGATATAGAAGTGTAGATGTATGATATCAATATATGTTTACAATCATTAATAAAGTTGTGTGTATATCTAACACAAAATATGTACTGGAGGATTGTAATAATATAATCCTTGCTTGTCTTCCAAAAACTACAATTACATGTAAACCTTGTCAAAATGCATGAAATAATGACTCCCAAGAATGCTTAAATTTAAACTTTTTAATTCAAATATTGTTATTATATTTAGTTTTAAATAAAAACAACATAATTCTTTACCTAATTCAAAACCATCCAAGCCAGCTTCCCTTGGTCAATAGGTGCTGGCCGAACAGCAGACAAGACAATGGTGCCCTTGTTGGGGGCTACTGCTTTTTTTTTATCCTTACAGCATGTGATATGAATCTGGATGATACCTTCGGTATTGTCCATAGACAGCAGAAATTATGTACTATTACACAGCCTGTTAGCTATATATTAAAAAGAATTGATCTCTTGATTAAAAAATATTTAGATAATCATAAATAATTACAGGTGTTCCTGCAATGGCAGGTAGTGCATTAGTTGGAGGGATTCTTCTGGCTCTCATCGAAGGTATTGGTATAATGTTCACTAGATTATCTGCAGAGCAATTCAAACCCCAGCAACCTATATTTGAAGACCCTTCAGTGCTAGGACAATCTCAAGGACAAAGTCAGTCTTTCCAATAGTATAAATTAATGCTTTAAGATGAATAATTTGTAGGATTGGACATGGTGTGTTACTTCTATGAATCTGAATAGCTTTAGCTCAATTTGAATCATCTTTCAGAAATGTTCAACTCAGTTATTTTAATCTCTTTATCACACAATGTTCCATTTTTATAGCCTAAAGAAATACTTTTCTAGTACCATAGTTACTGTACAGTTTTAATATTCTTTGTACACATGCTGGATAACAATCATACAAATTATATTTATAAAATTGGATGTGGTAATTTCAAGTTATAATCCTGGAAAAACTGCATGTCAGCATTGAATTAAGGGATTGGCACCATATTTCAGTTCTCTCCACTCCAAGATTTAAGTGGATTTTTTGCATCTGTGATATTTTCAGTTCTGTACTGTTAGCTTATAAATTCACTTGAATATTGTTGTGAAACTAAAACCACTGCATACATGGTAGTGTTGAATTTATTACAGACATACATACATATTGTATAATTATAATTTAAGAGGAATATCTCACAATGTTATCGATCACATTCAACTCATTTATTTGTTCCCCATACGGTTAATGTGATCTTGTAGTATGTTAAGGATTATCAGCCAGTTAATCAGAGATTTATTAGTCCAATTTTCGGTTGGCTGCGTCTGATATCCTATCATTCAATATTTACACATTGTATACTATTATAAACATTTGTGGGATATTTTTCTAAAAATAAAGATTAAATTCAATAAATATTTATAATTTGTTGTATTGTTTCATTGCTTGGTCAAACATAAAACTCCAAATTAAAGATGTAGCCCTCCTGTGTCGTTGGTTGCAATTTGTGAAGAGGGTTCAATTATTCTCAATTTCAACCGAAAAATAAGAGGCGAAGGAGCAAGAGAGAAAATGAGACTGAAGTTTGATGTAATAAAGTACATACATATTTATTGATATCAAGGATATGATATTATTGATTTGTTTTTTTTCTATTTTTAATATTCAATGATTTTTGAGATAGTCAATGTGTCTTACAAGTTTATCAACAGCAATATTAGAATTATATTACATTATTGCACTATAAAAAATGTTATTATAGACTGATAACTGAACAGAGAGGTCATTAGATAGACAGATATTTTTGGTACTAAAGGTATAGTCAATGCACTGATAGAGAAAAAGGAAGCAGGTAATACGTTGGAACTGGCCAATGACATTACATTAAAATCACAGTTAAACTATTAAATGGCTGATTCTATGAATAAAGGTATCTTAGAATCATGCACAAGTTCTCCATAGAGCTGTGGTACATACCTTAGTGACATAATTTGATTAATTATATATGAAATCATGATGTAAGGCCATAAATGGGGTTGTGTAACATGAAAGGCATCATTTCTATTTATATCACCTTCATGCTTATGGTGCAATATTCTCAGTTTATGTACTTCTTGTTTACACTGTAAAAATAATATGTTTAAGGTAGACATAAAACAAGTTCTTTACTATATTTACTTCAGGTTATAATTAATAAATGCTTGGTAAGTTATATCTACAATTTCAGGTAAAACAATATAAAACATAATTTATATGATAACGCCTACATAGATATATGACATTTTTTTGATAGTTTATAGAAAAAGAAAAGCATATAATGTTGGGTTGTATAATTTGATGAGATGTTTAAGTGGACCAATGCAAAAAGCGAGAATCACTGGCTTTGATGTTTCAACTTCATCTAGAAAGATTTCTCTTAAGATGATACTTTTACGGGTTCGTATCGATGGTTCGATGTATGGAAGCCTGTGCTTCCATTTTCCGTATCTCTTTAATGACATGAGCGAGGACTTCTGGGTCGACACCGAGTTCGCAAAGTCGAATGCAGATATTGAGTGCTTCGGCGTCTAGGCCGGTGCCGAGGAGTTGAGAGATCTGGTACAGAGACTGAAATGCCTCTCGAGCTTGGCTCACTTGTGCGTTCTTCTCAGAGGTCATCACTTGAGCTCTAGAATCAGAAAAAAGCTATAGTGCTAACTGTATTAGGCATGATAACAAAATCTATATTGAAACAAATAACGCTGTGTTACAATGCAATTTGTGGCTTAGGAAATCATATTCCAGGTTACAAAAACTATGCGTTTTTGTCATAACTACAAAATTAACTAATGGATTAGGTTACACTACAGGCTTGGGCCTTTTTGTAACTCTTACAACACGACGCTTTTTTCGATTGAGGATTCAACTCTATAAACTGAAATATTTATTTACGTACCTGTTGCCTTACATTAAACTTTGTCTCAAGAAGGCGTTATTATGCAGCACAACGAATTCAACAATATTTACATTTATTTTTTTGGACACAAGTTCATTGATTTCCGTTCCGACAAACTCAACACCGCATAAATTTTTGTCAACTACAATCAATAAACCATTCTTCCGGTGATACATGAATGACTTGAATACAAACATAGTGACACAGAGCAATTAGAGATAGTTTAAGATCTTTGTTAAATTATCGTTGTCAATTTGAAATATGTCAGTGGCATATGATATTAATCATTTCCAAATCTTTATAAGTGCAGGTCGTGGACAGTTCTATCTGTTCAAGAACAACGAGATAACCTAAGGCAGTGAGAATAATTATTATAATATATGGTTTAAACTTAATTGTAAAAATATGGATATGCTTTTCTCGAATAAATTTATCAATTGATCAACGCCATCTAATATCAGTTCCTAAAAAAAGCCATTTAAGATATACCTATTTTGTTTTTGTTAGTATGTATTCATAGGTATATCATATAATTTCATAACTCTTGAGAGACTTACTCTGAATGTTCTTACTGATACAACTGCATAGTATTACAGTCATACACAGGTATAGTATTTTTTTATAATTGAATGTACAATTAGCATAGAGGTATTATAAAAACGTGTGTAATTTGTACACTACTTTGATTTTATTATTTGAAAACAAGCTGTTCTTTAATACGCATGCGTTAGTAGAGAGAGACAGATAGGGTACCGTTATCTTTTTTCTCTTTCTAACCGTCGCACGTTTCCGCTTACAGGCAGCCGTATGTCTCCCGTACTCTATGTAGATTACTTATATGAGAATCATAGACTGCATCTACACTCAACACTGTGTTTTACAAAGACACATAATAGTATAATACAGATTAACAGTTAGATAACATCTGTAAAATAAAAAATTGGTATGTTCAGAATACTGAAAATATTTAATTAAATACAGCATGCAGCTAGCATTTATTATTGGAAATATTTATTGTAGCGTACTCAATCGAAGAAATATACCTCCACCTCTACCTCCACCTATCTTTAAATTTAAGCATATATTTGCTCGTGGTCTACACTACTGAGAAGTGTATAAAACATGGGCATCAGGTACGTCCTTTTAGAGTGTGTCAGTCACTGTGCCACCCGGCTTCCTTTCCTCGACAATCGTACGGCACTGGTAAGGTTTATTGTTCGTTAGTCGTCCTATGGAGAGCTGGTGGCGAGTTAATAGTGAAATTAATGCATTTATTTTATTATTTTACGTAGAAAAATATATTAGTAGAATTAATGTTTTTTTATATCTATTATTAATGTCTTGAAAACAATAAACGACACAACTTACATGCTGGGCTTATCGAATGAATGAACTAGGAATCCAGGGATCAGGGAACTAGATTTTATCGACCTACTTCGTTCGTAAAGTCTACTAGCCGGCACTAAGCAGGTTAACGCCCCAGCATTCTTAAACTCATGATCCATCTACTTGTTTGTCAGCTGTTGCCAGTAACAATACTGGATCCGCTCCTTTTACTGCCCAAATATCTATGTAATATAGTATATACGTTTTGTATAACTGTCTCTTTTCTAGGTACGTCTGTGTTTAGTCGAAATATGACTGCAAAAATTAAAAAAGCAGACTTATTAACATTCTACTTTTATTCTGCCTAGTACAAGCTGAAAATTTATGTACTATACCCACCGCTAATTACTTTGTCCAAATCGAAATTTCTTAAATCTTTACTTAGGCACATCAACATACACTAATTATGAGACTAACGATTAGATTTAGCTATATACTTTTGTAATTATTAACTTTGGCTTTTAGTTTTAATATGGTTACCAAAGTTTATGATCGACCCTGAAGCAGATAGACAAACGATAACGACAGCAAATTAGATAAGCCGAAACATAAATAAGTTCGAAGCAACTAGTTTCATTGCTGCAATTGCGGCTGAATTTGAAGTTCACACCCAATTCTTTTAACCTTTTAAGCCTACTTAATATTATAAGTATGTATTAATATACATATAAGTGACTCGGTACTTTCCATCTAATAAAATACTCATAAGATACAAACGTACAGATTAACTAGAAGAAATGAATTTTGAAAGCTGTATGGGAAAGTAGCGAGTTTCGTGGCGATCTTACGTTGTCTATTTTTAAGTTCTCGTGTGCACTCCAGAAATAGACGTACAGCGTAAAAATTTGAGTTAGATTTGCAGCGCAGCTCATAGCTTTGTGTCCGGAATTACGATCGCTTATTAAAATATTTTATCAGTTTAGTTTGATTTTAATCATATCAGTAAATCTAAGATGGTAAGCAGACTTTTTTTTTACTTTTTTATGTGAATACGATACTGACCACTGAAGAAAAAAATGCAAAGGAAAAAATCGTTTAGTAATTATTGCTATGTCATTGTGATTTAGCCACGTGTTTTATTATGTTTTCGTGTATTTTTCAATAAAATGTTGTGATACATGTGTAATTATGAGGTCGATTTGGACTAGAGTACGAAATTTTGAAACGAGGGTTAGTTATTTGTTCTACGTTTGAGATAATTATAGGTATTGTTATTTTTGTTTCGTCAAATCCAACAATATTAAAATGTTTTGTATGGATAGGTACTATAATAAATTGTAATAAGAGTAAATATTTTAGAATTGCGAGCTTTTACGATGCAAATGAACGTCGCCTGTCACATGATGATACAGCAAATTAGTAGCCGCTGTTTATTATGGTATTATAGTTAGAATATTATATGTAAAGTACGTTATTAACTAATATAAATAATGTTAAGGCAACGTTTAATACTTTTTTTAACGCGTTGATGATAGGTATACACATGGTAGACTGTCGAAGTACCAACATCATATAGTTACAAGTTGTTTGGCTTCAACCCATTAGCGACCTACTGCAGTGTACAGATCTCTCGTAAGAGGCCTGGAGCATACTTCTCCATGATGCTGCAGTACGGCACGGTTGAGACAATTGTTTACCAGGTATTAAAATAAAAAATATTAACGGTCCCAGCCGTATATATAACCTTCAGTGTCGTGGAGAAGCAATTTAGTCATTGATTTTCTTACCGGGGCGGGGCTCGTGGGAGATATTATGTGAGTGTGTCATTTTGTCGTTATAAATTATGTGTATGTGTGTATCATGGTTCGGTGTCGTCGTACCTGCAGTGGCCATCTTAAACCAGATGATAAACAATGTTCTCAATGTTTGTTTCACCCAAATGAATCTGGTCGTGATGTAGGCAGAATGCTAACGTTATTGAATCCGATCGTCAGTAATCTATAAACTGATCAATTAGTGCCGCGACACGCTTCGCGTGCTGAGCTGTTTATTTATCGTTCTACGCTCATTTGCGGCAATCATATGTGTAAATAACCGATTTAATCCAAATCACTCCCATGGTGAAATGGATGTTAGATGTAAACGTATCCAACAGGATTATTCGTCTTTAGCACCGGTTTTCCTGGCAACTTTAGTTGAGAATTTACGTTTGTCTTTTTTTTTTTTTTTAATTTTTTTATTAATAGTTTTAATAATGAAATTTATGTTTTTGTATTGTTTAAAAACAACTCTTCATGAAAAGTCATAAAATTAAAATGAGAGATATTTTTACTTGTTCAAATTTATTAACCAGGTTTGTAATTCGCTTGTCGTAAATAAGTGTAGTCGTCATGATACACGTAACAAAAGCTCTTCAACTCCAATTTCAGGAGATTAAAAGGAAGCGTTTTGTTTAGCCAGTTGACCGTTAGGTGTTTATCTATTCGTACTGGAGTGAGACAACATGAATGTATCAGAAAAAATATCGCCGTAACAAACAATATTAAAACGTAGATCTACGAAGTAAACTATATATATGCCTTCGTCTGAGTCTTTAGCATAAGTTTACACCTTATTATGAGTCTAAATATTCAATACTACACCAGTACAAAAGATCCATTGAGTCTTTTTGTGGAAAGTGACAGGATGTATCCCAGTGGCATTGTGTGCGCGTCGTAAGGATTGTGAACAATGGTTCTTTTTCTCATAATTGGCATCGTTACGTATTTGTGTGCCCCGAGGGAATATTGGAAGGCTGTTGTGTGTTACGGCGCAGGATGTTACAGCAATTTGGATTACATGGAATTTTGTTACAGAGAATCTTATTACATATTTTAAGTGTGTTACGATTGCGGAATTGTGGATATTGAGAATTTGAGCGTTTATCATTTTCAGGTTGAGATTTTTTTTATTAATGATCTAATTAATAACTCTCTCTGTGATGTTTTTACGATTGCCGATGTATTGGTGGATATTGGGAAATTCTTACATGATTTTGGGAGAATGGGAAATTCAAAAAATACTAGGGGAGCGTTTATAATTTTCAGGACTTATTGACTCTAGGAGTGTTCGGATCAATGGATGGTTCAACGTAGTCTTGAATAGTGTCAATAAATATGTGATCATTTTAAGTTCTATTTGAGCTAAGTTTGCCATACCCCTGGCAAAAATAATGGCATGAACGGTTCTTTTATATTTAAATACTAATAAACCGCCCTTGATTCGAGTTAGAATAATTACGTCTTTCGCTTAGAAATAGCACTTGCACTGTTTTAGAACTGGGATTTCCCTTTCTCTGAATTAGAAATAAATAAATTTTTAACTTTTTTATTCATGGACATATTGAAATAAAACGAACTTTAAATATTAAGTGATGTTAACTGTATTACATTACGCAAAACCATAACGAAATCGGTTAAACCGTTTCTGAGATTAGCTAGCACAAACGCACAGACAAACAGGCAATCAGACACAATTTCTAACTATTACTGATTTCTTACTTTCTAACTATTGTTTTTGGTGTCATTGCGTTAATACAGGCTCCTAATAATAGTTTTCCTCGAATATCCTTCTTGTACAGAAAGCGGTCAGTTAAAAATTTATTATACAGGATACACCACGAACATTTTGTGTCAAATACATTTACATTCCGGGAATCGAATCTGAAGCTCTTATAGACAGTAGGTCATAAAAGAAATATCATACCTAAAAGGTATACCTAAAAGGTTATGATATTTCGGTTTGCCAGTGAAAATTACAACATTTTTTCCAGGAGTTGTGTCGTGGGTTCATAAGTAATGGCTCTGGAAACATTCGTCGACAATAGTATATCAGAAATATTATGATATGTTTCATAATAATTGGTTCCTACTGGTTTTGCCCGTCGAGTAACAAAATGTATGTTAATAATTACAATATTGTAGCAGAAATACTGCCACGAACAAGAATAATTACTATATATTTGTTATGGTAGTCCGCCAATGATTTCGCCCGCAAGAATTAAAAATACAAGTATTTATTGTAAATACTATGTTGTACCTATATCGGAGATAAAGTATAAAGTATTTGTTAGATTTATGATTGTAATTAACAATATTTTTTTTGTTAAAACTTGATGCAAAAACTTTCAAATAGTGAACACGGCATCAAAATTGGTATATAACTTTTTGATGCGATGTTTGGACGATTCCAAAAAATATGGGCTAGCGCTAGTTGCCACTCATATTATAGATACTCCAGAGAAATGTAAGAAAACTGTTATTGACAATCACAGTCTGATTATTTTTTTTAATTTAATGAATAGAATTGCAATAATACTAGCAGTGGTTTAATATCAGTAGGTACTATGTGAGAACTTGCACGGTTTTTATATTATAACGGACCTTCCTTAGTGAAGGTCAATTTAAACGTGGCAGTTATGAGTATTATATTTATAAAAATCAACGATAAATAGGCAGATCCAGGTCAGCAGGCGGGTAGCGGTGAGCAGGTCCCAGCACCGACTGTGGACACACCACCAACTAGCGTAGAAGCGACAGCTACTGTGAGTACTGTGATGTGAACAAATAATAATAATGACCTACCAATTGCCTTTATCATCAAGATGACCCTCTAGCCCGGGTCAATATTACCTGGTCAGCGAGGGGTCCCAAATTTATTTTATGGTCGGAGTAAATATGACGCATTCGACCAGATAAATATTTTTTCCGGGTCTTGGGTATTCGTGATGTTCCAGTTGTGCGTGTCCAATGCACCTGAAATACAAGGAAACCTAGTGGGGAGTTATTGCGAGCGAGCTGTTATCTACAACAATGTTTTTATTAGTCAAGGTCGAACATTTTTCAGCCGTACACCGTTTGTAGTATTGCCGGATATGGCAAGGATTCTTCCGGGCTAGTGAATTCAGTAATTACTCACCAGGACTATTTTGCCTTAATGAGTTTACATCTTAATTTCAGCTTGAGGTAAAGCCTCCAACTGGGGAGCTTCCAGCTACAGAGCATCCAATAGCAAAGCCTCCAACTGTAGAGCCTCCAAAATCAGAGCTTGCGACTGTAGATCCTCCAACAGCAGAGCCTCTAACAGTAGCGTCTGTCGGGGAAGTAAAGGTTGACTCACCACAAGCTGTATCTGATAGTATAAAAGTTATTCCAGTACCCGTTACTGATGTAGCACCTGAGCTACCTCCACAAACTAAGGATATAAAAAAAGTAGAAGCCATACTCGAAACACAACAAAATGACCAACTGCAACAAACGAAGGAGAAGGATCACGTTGATATAGCTCAAGTGTCAGAAACCAGTGATAAAGATGCGAAAAAAAATGAAACACCAAAGGAATCTGTAAGTTTATTTATAAGTACTAAGCAGGTTACTTGTTTTCTCGCTTTCTTCTAGGGAGCCCTAATATTTGTCTTTCTAAATGCTATCCATCCTCAAAACAATTGTCTCTTATTTTTAAGAAATTTGAACCTTGCAGAGAACCTTCACTTCGGGTAAAAAGAGTTTTCGCGTGATATCTTTATAGAAAAGGTGTCATGCTTAAGTGATCGCGTTTGAATTATCATATAGCTGACTACTATTCTTGGGTGCTTTCAGCAATCTGAGAACTTCTGATATTCAGGGTGACCATTAAGGTGGAAACATCAGGTTATGTTTCATCCCACTTAAGGTAAAAATTAAGATTAGTTCATGTTCATACGACAGGAAGACTGGCAGAAACGAGAATCGGAACTTCTTAAGAAGATAGAGGAGCTGGAGAAGGTGAAGAACGC
>DWPT01005767.1:0-11952 GCA_018251895.1 Agathymus mariae mariae
AGTCGAGTATGGCAGGAATTTGAGTATCGGTGTGATATTGTTCGTGTCGCTGGTGGAGGACACATTGAACACCTGTAATCTACACTAGAGAGTTTCATAAATATGTGTCCCAAGTTCCATGTTGTATGTCTTACAATTTATTTAATATATCAGTTTGAAATACGTAATTTGGTCCGCCGTGTATATTACTTTCAAAAAGTGCTGTGTGTATTATTCTTGCTATATAAATAATTCATCGTATCTTACATTCTAATAGGTGTGCAGTAATGTACTACTAGTACTATATTCTCTGTACGTTTGTCCGGCTGCCTGCTATCGGCTTCCGCTGGAAGGAAACCATTTCGCTAAACAGATAAATTCGATACTTAAAATGCTCACAATTCATATTATTATACGTAACGATTGCAATAACTGCGATTGTTTGTAACTCATGCAAGTAAGAAAACAGTTATAATTAACCAAAATGATTATAAAACTTATAATTCACTTTTATTGAAAAGTGTATGACACGTGTAGAAATTTTTTTACGGATTAGAAACTTATAAAGCATGAGTCGGCGTGAAGAAACTCTCAAAGGCTCGAAATTCAAATCACAGTTTATGTGATAGTTTAATTCGATTCCCAAAACGATAAAATCGGATAAAAATACTTTGTGTTTCAATACCCGACAAACGAGTCGGTGGTATAGTTGGTACACGAGATCACCGCCGCCCATAGACGCCGGACGACCGAACCGCTAGATTCACCCGCGTATTGACAAATCAAGACGATAAAACGTCTAATACAAACGAATAGTTCGGTACTTGACCGAAATTATTTACAAACTTAACAATTACATTTCTCTAAGTAAATAAGTAAAGCGATGGCGGTACACTAGTGAAAAAAAGATACCTTAGTTTTACGAGTGAACAAGTAGTAAATACGACCACTTCAATAAACATAAATAACCATGTATATTATAACGTTTAATCGAGTAGGTATTTACGACCAATGCACATCATAAATGTTGTAATGGGTCACGTATATGGACGGCGCGTGAGTCACTCGCCATTATAACTGCCGCTTTTATGGAGCTGGCGAGTTTTGCTTTCCAACCAGCTGAATGGGTTTTATAAATACACGTGTTGAGTGCTGTATAACGGCACCTCTATAACGGTGTACGTGAGAGCTTCACGGGCGGCTCCATACCCATCGTTCTCAGCGGCAGCAACGACGCATTCATTACCGACGTCGAACAGGACTATAATGTCCATAGTATAATTACACGCTCAATAAATACTCATTTATACAATATGTCCCTGTTTGCTAAATATTAGGTATCATAACATGAAACTTATAAATAATCAATTAGGTGTGATGTGCTGGAGATATTGTAACCGCACGATGTAATCGCAGTTCATGTTTGTATATATTGTGTATGCATATTATGGATCGTAACCGTAACCGAAATTATCGGATATCCAAAATAAAAATATATCCGAAACCGTAACGGTATTGCCGCGTCGTTCTCATTTTTAAATAATTTATCATTTATATAATTTAATTCTTTAGCCTACTGGTTATTCTGTAATTATATTACTACATAATAACTAGTAATCAAGTCAAAACTGTTACTATTGTGTGTTTACGGTTGTGTTGTTTTTGTGGTTGTTGTTGTTGTTGATTGTTACCAAGTCGTAAATTATCTAATATCCGTAAACGTAACCCAAACCTGTAAGATATTACTCACATATCCGAATCCATATGCATACATACATCCCAAGTTTGTGGCTTTAAATGATTATTCAGAAAAAAAAATTGTATGATTAAATACATAAATTTTACGATAAAATTAATCATGAACTGCCGTTGACGTTATATATACATTTTTATTTACATGTATTTTTTGCTACTGTACAGTGTGCGATAAGTATACACACGCTTGGCTAACATCATAGATCAATATCAAAGCAACTGTTTCTATTAAAGCAACAGCACAATTCGATACATGATTATTCTATTCTGTTTCATATTCATATTTTTGGTACTAATTAAATGTAAGGAGATAAAAAAAAAACTTTTACCAACACCAAAATATTTCATACTTATTCAAATCCAATCAAAAGCGGGGCCAGTTAGCTCGCAGTTGAGTGGGATTACGATTTGATTCGAGTGCATTGGCGAATAGTGCACCATATGACCAGTCGTTGTCTTACCTCGTCTACCATGACGCACGAGTACTGCATCAGCAGGGGTGACGCGAACATCTCTCGGAGCAGCACACCCTCCGTCATGAACTGAAATACATAAATGCACACACGTTGCTCGCTCACTAATTACTGATTATTTCCACCTACGTACGATTAAGATCCCTCTTACATGTGTTAAACAAATTTCCATGTTAAATGCTACTCACTCAGTTCATAAAAGTTGTTTTATCGATCAATTTTGAAGATCGTATTGAAAATAGATTTAAAAAAATTTACAGCAATTTGATCACTTCACAGGACGTTTATTTAATATTGCGTTTATTAGTAATTAATTATATGTTAAAAATAGCGGTTCCAACAATAATTTACTAAACAGAGAAGTTTTATTTAAAATCTTGGTAAGGTCAAGCCACACGGCTGCGTGGTAGGGCGATTCAAACGAAAAAGAAAGTGAAACCGGACGATTAATGAACAAATAAATTACGAAGATCGTACCATTTTTCCCAACCAATACCACGAAAATGCTCCTCAAATAATTACAATAACCGTTTGGGTGCAAGCATCTGAGCGCCTGCAACGCTACTTCGCTCCTCGACATTATTAACATACCGTATACCAGAGGCTTGCATGATTATTTTCGAATCGCACAGATCAAAATAACTTCCGATTTCTCGGTATCATATGCGTGTAATGTTAAATTTTGTAGAAATTTCGGGTATAGTTAAAAATGATCGATACTGGGTGAGCGCGTCTGTGCTTCCGAGGACATGTTAAGTCGTCAGTGCCAGTCATAATCGTTGTACACATATCTGACATTGCGTTGACCGTTGAGCTGTTCTTCGATACGCACAGGAGCGCAATGGAGAGAGCTCCAATCGTACCATTTTCGTACTATCCTCACAAATCAAATTAAGAGAACAAACCCGTGCAAAACGCTGGGTCAGTAACTAGTTGAAGTCGCGGTTAATTTGACCATCTTTTACTAACGTTAATAACCATGTATAAACCATGCTGATTCCGCATGACATAAGTTTCAAACTGAATCAGCAATGAATTCGATTCTTGATTCCAGAATTCCCATGCTGAACATTCAACAGTTTGTATGAGGTGCTCCGTAACCGAAACTATCAGATATCCGAAATAAAAATATATCCAAAAACCGTAACTGAATCCGATACAAAATTTTCAAATAATTTCGAATAAGGGCAGAGTCATAATGAAACACGTTATTCCAGGTTTTCGCCGGCTGAGACGATACACTTGCAGCGTCGCTCTCCTTTTTTGAGTTTTTATTATTAGTTAATTTCTTAAACTATCATTATTTTCGAAGATTTAAATACTAGATAATATTTAGAAATAAAGTCAAAGTGGTACCTTCTAAATACATCACATACTTTTTTAAATTTCTAAATCATCTAATATCCGTAACCGAAATTATCCGAAACAATCCACTAATCAGAAATAATTTCATATCCGTAACCGGAACTGTAACGGTAAAATATTATACACATATCCGCATCCGTATCCGTATCCAGATAAGAAATTTCATGTTCATGACATCCCTAGCTGTATTCAAGTATCTTCGACACAAAGAGTAAAAAATACAGACAAAAGAGTTCTTAACAAGTTTAATGACACGATACGACCAATAGTATTGTACTGGAAGTATTCATAACCATTGTTTATGAATTGTTAACTTCCTACGAATGTCGTGCCGTACGTAACCTACGAAGCGCTAACAATGGAGAAATAACATCAGCGAATTGATAAACAATACCCTTTAACGTTCCGTATACGCTCTCTTGAGGTTCCGTAGATCTCTTGCAATGGTTTCCATATCACACGACAGGTAGAAAAGCGAACATGGAATTTGATGGCTCTATTCTAGGTCCGATCCTTTTCCTAGTTAATATTAATGATTTGCCGTATTTTATTAGCAATCATGCTGATATTGTACTGTTTGCTGACGACACACCTTTAATATTCAAGACTAAAAGAAACATTAAATTTGGACGATGTAAACAGTGCTTTGTCCTATGTATTGCATTCATTTACCATAAACAACTTAGTTTTAAATGCTAAAAAACAAAATGTATAGAGTTCGCACTACCAAATGTGCAGAAGTTGGCAAAATCCTTAAATTTAAATTAAATAATGACACATCGACTATGGAACAATACACGGTTTTTTAGGTGTTACCTTAAAAGTAGTCTTAGTGGGAAAATAATAATGATTACGGACGTACAGACAGCAAGACTTGTTTATTTTTCCTATTTTCACAGCTTTACGGTATTCTAATGCGGGGTAAATCAGCGGACATTGATTTGATATTTAGTTTACAGTAAAAGAGCTGTATGTATATGTATTAAGGTAACGTGAATCTTTAAGGATTTATTAAAAGAAATTGAAATATGTACATATTGTACATGTACAACGTTGGTAGGCGTGTTACCTATTAGAACTTTTAAGCAACGTGTTAAAGCACAGCTAAAGGATAATATATAGGTAAAGGATATTATGGTACAGTAATATACAATATATTCATATTAATGACAAGAACGCCTGGAAATAATAGTGTCGAAACTTTGTACTTGGCATAGTTTGTTTTTAAAGGATGTGCTAAGGAGTTTCTTTCACCATTTGTTCTCCTCAATGTTAAAGCACTTTATGAAACGATAGTAGAAGTAAAAAATGACGTGCATAAGTGTATTTACAGAATATCGAAATGATTAAATTATTTTGAATTTTGATATATTTTTTTTTTTAATTTTGAGAACATAATTAAATATACTCAACGTCGATCATCACTCCTGGTCAAACGTCACACGTTTGAGAATATTATGGAATCAGGTGTGTAGAGCTCCATTCACTGATAAGTCCTAGCTAACCTCCTGTACTCGTGTTAAACACAACGACCGAGGCAATGGGCTCTGATCCCTCCTGTTCGCAGTCGCTGGACTTAATACTACCCAGCTTAATCCAACGGTACTCATGCTAGGTGGTAGGAGATTTTAATCCCCTAGCAAGCTATCACATTCCACCTTCAAAGATCGGGAAATGTTTTTAATGTGTTTCGGCCGCAGCCGCGGGGAGGCAGTTAACAGGAAAAACCACCTCTTCTAGACCATCGTGCTATTCGCGCCCTCGATTGCCGTCAGTTAGCGCATATGGCCTTTTTCCGGCTGGTGCTATCGAAATGGAAAACCTACATTGCTTGCACTGAATAATCTGGAGTACCAATCATAGAAAACATATCGCAGCATAATTATGTTAAACGTCACTAAGGACTCTCGTAAAGATTTTTATAATGTACGTAACAAGCACGTGAAACAAATATTTTATCTTTAGTCATTACGAGTAGGTACCTATTAAACTGCTGTACATTTTTGTGCTTGTGTTGTTTCAACATCCTTCCCATGTGTTTAAACAGTTAACATCAATATTCACATTCTTTTTTTTCTCGAATTACTGAATCTATAGAACCGAAGTTCTTCACAATAAACTTTACAATATTCTCGGTACGCACCACGAGCCCGCACTCAGGTGTCCGCACGCTCTCCGCCGCCGCGCAGTATCCAACATGCTCGCCGAGCCGCTCGCCGCGTTCCTCGGCCGTGCGACTTGCGAGCGATGCCGCTGCGACCGCGCGCGGTTGCGTGACGCACACACGGTGGCCGATTTCGTGGAGGTACTAGAAGGAGAATTTGAATAAGTATTATTCACCATGAGATGAATCGGATCTTCGTAACGATTTTATTAACCCTTGCTTTTCTGGAAAATGCTTCAATGCGTTCACAGTTGAGTGGGCATGTGGGATTCGCGGGCAACACTTGCTGGAATACCCACTGAAATCCAGCAATACGTCAGCATCAAAATGCGAACAAAATCTTATTAATACAAGCAGTAAATAAACAAATTTAGGCTTTAAGGTGAACGGTAGAGATATAAATAAAACACATTAATTTTACTTTGTAATTTTTGTGTCTGTCGACATTAAAATTGTTTACACTACGTTAACGCCAAAAACTGCGTGTAAACTTATCGAAGTGTATCTGATGAACCAGTACCGTAAACATTAATACATTAATAGAGCACTCTACTAACGCCAGATTATCGGGTGAAGTTTTATCAACAAGGTAATTGTTTATTTTATTAAATGCTAGAATATTTTTGTACTATTCACGTAAAACTTCAACGACGCCTGCTATTCGCTACGCACAGTCGTGAAACGAGTCGCTTTTAAGATTGCTTGAAGCGTGAATATAGTAGAAAACATGAAATAGAAGTACAGTGGCTTCTGAGATCGATCGTGTATATATTACTACTTCTGAGGAGTTAACTGAAATAACCATAATCATTAAAACCTAATAAAATTAATTATATCGTAAAAGTACCAACGTAACGTAGCAATTTGTTTTAGTATGAGCACTGCTACTCCGAAGAGCTAATTTTTTCTAATAACGTACGGTATATTTATAATTTAAAATTATTATTTGGAAACTAATATCTAAGGAATAGTTTAATCGTGATATGGTATATATCAAGATTATTTAGGATAATGATATATATATATATGAATTATGAATGATACATATACGTTAATTCCCCATTTGATTCACTCTCATTGACTCATCTCATTGATTGGAAACAAGAAGTATTTCAAAACATTTAAATTACCAATTAGTGGAAAATAGAAAATTAATTGAACGATATAAGGTTTTGTTTACAAGGTTTTCAGTGTTCATCGCTCGGCAACAGATAGGTATATAATTAGCAGACGATCCATCGAGCCCTTACTAGCTCGACCCGGCCGGTTATTATAACATGGTCATCTAGAACATCTACAACAATGACGTGGGTATAGAATATCGATTATGAAAAATCGAACAGAACTTTACTAGAAAACTAGCTGCTTTCAATTTTAAATAGAACCCCCGCTGCAGTTTAATCAATAATACTACAGAGTAAAATTGTCCCAACCAACGATAACAAAACTAGAAATTAAATACTGAATACCTACTGATAAACAGAAAATTACGCACTATAGGTAATACGATAAACATTTTTGTTTGTAATCGAACAATGTAGTCGTGATTAATATTATATTACCACGATTACTATATGTTACCTATATGTTTTTCCAAACAATAGTTTACTATATTTTTCGTTTCGTTCTAATCCGTTTCAAATCTGAGGAAATTAATCGTAACTTTAGCAATAGATTGAACACGCGTCTCCAGCGTATTTAAAAGGGGTCTTAATAATGTTAATCACACACAGTAGACACGCAGTATCTTAACAGTGGAATCTGTTAAGTTATCAATCCCTGTGTTGGAACACAGCAATGAATAGATTTAACACAAGAAAGTAAAACCAAAATAACTTTCCGTTAAAAAGAACATAAAACAAACTTTATTGAAATACTTTGCACTTATTTGTAACATAATTAACTTAAAAGACGTGTAGACACGACTAGAACACCCGAACAATCATGCGAGAGACTAAATTTTTTATTCTCTACTACTTAAATATTATTTAGGATAGCGGAGGAAGCTGCGTTCCCAATCAACGGCTGAACTATTGAAAATATTCCCGCGACCCTTCCTGATTGGTTAACTTCGAGATCAGGCGATCTTAGGGACACACTGATTCGATCAAACGCCGACAATGTTTACGCAGGTGGCAGGTGGACGTATAACGACTAATGAGACTTTTTTTTGTTTTATACAGTATACATAAACTCCCGCGTTACATAGATAATTATGCCTCCACAATCATCGAGCTTTCAGGGCTTGAGAAAGACTTGTTGAAACTAATATCAACGACGCAGTTTATATTTTTGTCACAGATATATCGCGAATCCGGTTATTTAAGAATCTGTTGTAGGTACCTAATAAGAATCAATATGGCGCGTGACCCACTCGCGCTTGGTGGAATACTTTCCAACCAGACTGTAGGAAGTCGATAACGTAATATTCCTACACCTACTGTAAGCAACGTCTTACGAGAACGTGACACGGCTCCTGACCGTAATATGGCGCGAATATTCGACATCTCAAATTAGTATTACTATCGTGCAGGGTGTGTAATTTTTTTTTGTATGAAACAGTGTTTATACTATACTGTGACATAAATTTGAATGTACTTGCCTACTATCCCGAAACTTACCCGAAAGTTGTAAACGAACTCCCTTTTACTAATGGGTACTATAAATAGCCTGGTGCGGTCACCACTTGGTTAACCGTGTTCTGCATCACTCTAAAAATGATCTCCCATTAACTTTCGTGCACGAGTGCAATATGGCTCATAGTCACCTCAAACAATATTTCCTTTCGTGCGGGAAAGGGTTACGTGTTGGAGCAACCCTCGCAGCACCGAAAGCCACCCGCAACAAACGGCATGAAGGGCTTCCCACAAGTAGGGTCACCCCAATGAGGCATGTCCGCGGGACGGCATTGAAGAAGCGTTTTTTGTAGCTCTTATAGGAGTAGCCCCGATTCCTATAAAAAGGGGGTTCTCTCTCACGTTAAACTCACGGGTAGCGTTAAAAAGAACAGCAGTGAATTGGATTCTACTATTCAACCTGCTTAACCACAGGCGACGAGGGTCGCGGCAGCACCTATTCTACCCACCCGCTTAACCCACCATCAGTGTGAAAGTACTGACCATTGTGCATTTCCTTGCTGAGCAGCAGCAAGTACCTCCACCTATCGCATGCGTGGCGACGATGATAAATCAGCTAATCCCCCGCCCCGAACTCCAGCTCTAATGAATCTTCCTCGAGTTTAGTTGCGAGAACGAGGAAGAATGATTTAAGCTGTAGTTCTATTAGATAACAGTACCACCAGTTGTGGCAGCCGCCCTTCATTTCGCTCTCTCATTTCCAATCTACATATACCCTAGCAAATTATTCAATTAACAGTATCCCATATCCAAACCCCCTCACAAGCATCTACTCTACCCATATACATCTACTTTATTCGCCCTACTCCACCGTCACAGTTGAAGTCGGCTGAGGGAGTTTAAACACACGACCGCACCTAAACCAATAATTCAAACTCAGAAATAGCAAATTTCTAACGCCATAGATTTCATACGCGACGTCGGCGACTATAGCTACGCGTGCCCCTTCATAACATCGCACTCTACCCAGAGGGGTGACTGGCCTAGGTGAACAGCACCAAGGGAAAAGTTGGCGGGGTGGTAATTCCCAACCAATAGTTGAAACGCTACAATACTAGATGGTCCATTTTTCTGTCCTTTGTGGGTTGCGGGCCGCGCAACTAGCGTACGACCCCATCGGACAAGAATTAATTACCGTCCGCCGTCCGTGGAGGAATTCAGCTTATCAAAAAAATATCTAAAACGAGCCCCAATTGTCCTGTTAATGTTACTCTCCTAAGGGGTGGAGCAACCTAATAAGGTACGAGTGCGAAGCCAGCTAAGGGACACCTACCTGGAAACAATTGCCAAGGCCCTAAAATCCAAACCAAGCACTTCCCGGTTCAGTACGCGAGGCCAACCTCTGCGCGATGGGTGCCTAGGGCAGTGTTCTTCATTTTAACTGGAATACATGACAAGTGAGGTCGGCCGCCACTGTGGCGGTGATCACTTAACATCAGACAGCGCCTCGTGTTGTTTGACAGCGATAAACACAAGAAACTAGTATACACAAAATATACCTACTTAACGAACAAACCCTCTCGAGGTCTTAAAGTATCCAGTTTACGTTCGTACACTTTCCCAATAGACCAAATATCATTTCAAGGCTAGTAAGTAACATATACACACATTAGACATATAATAAAGTAGTTGGACAATCTCTGTTTCTATCGTGGACTAAAATAAATAATTGTTTTATTTATTAACTATTTTTTATTCGGTAGTTTATTGAGAGGTGATTTATATGCAGACACATCTGCAAAAGGCTGGTGGATAGATGAACATATAAAACTAGGAGAATAGAATCACTTCGTATTTGATACACAAATTCAATATAATTATTTTCGAATTTAATTTACATTTAAATATAAGATATAAAGTGCCACTTTGATCGATAACTTATTTACTATAGTGTAGTTACTGAAAGTGCTACAGAAATCTTGGGACTTCTGATGAGGCAAAAACAGTAGGAAATCCGTGGGTACAAGGTCAGGGTTATACGATGGTTAAATTAACATTTCCCGGTCTAGCTCTCTAAAATTTGGTGAGTGGTTGAAGATGCATGCGGTCTGGCGTCATCTTGATAAAAGACAACATTATTTATATTGATCAAATCCGATTGCATTTTTATGGTAATAGCCGACAAACGAGCAGACCTGCCACCTGATGGTAAATGGTTATAGTCGCCCATGGACATCAGTAAGACGAAAGGTATCACTGATGCGTTGTCAGCCAGTAAATGAGAAGAAGGTAAGAAAGAAAGTAATGGCTCTCAAGCCCCCAGCCGGAATACGACGAA
This sequence comes from Agathymus mariae mariae, assembly GCA_018251895.1. NCBI lineage: Eukaryota > Metazoa > Arthropoda > Insecta > Lepidoptera > Hesperiidae > Agathymus > Agathymus mariae. The sequence continues at coordinate 10,651 of DWPT01005767.1, forward strand.
TCGTTTGGCGGCTGACACAAGCAGGAGGGTGGTAGCTAGCCAGGCAGGCTTCACGGAAAGATAATAATACCAATATTAACGACTTAATAATAGTATTGATAATATAATCTTTACGCAGGCTGGCTTCTGTCGCCTCTTACAACATCCTGTTCTGCCAGCATGGGATTGGGGGGAGTATTCTAGGCCACCCCAATACGGCCAAAAGTGCTTCTTCTCTCATCAGCTGTTGGTAACAGACATCTGAATCAATTCCCGACGATTAAAGCTAACAATGAACGTTGCCCTTCCAATCCCACCACACCCATCATCACCGTGTGATCCACTTTTGCTCACAACGGATTTATCTACTCAAATGACGTTCTGCTGTGGTGTTTTAATAGAGCACCGCAAACACTGTGCGTTAGGTTTATTTCAGTGGGCTCACGTGGCAACGTTTCTATATATCGAGACTTTTTCAAATGAGTTAAAACCATTTTGTGGTGAATCCCTAGTTTCTCAATTATATCGCATATACCTACCTACTTACCTAAAATGACTTCCATTTTATTATTAACGAAACATATTTACCGGGATGTTAAAACAGAAATTTTGATTTCTAAATCGAGACAATAAAAGAAAATAAGAAATAATATATTTGGTGACAAAATATGAAGCTTATATACATGCGTAGTTTAGTTTTATTTTATTGTATAGTATTAGTTTATTGTATTATGATTGTATAAAAAGTTTGTGTAAAGTTAATATCTTATATTGTGGAGCCAATATATTGTAATTTTAACTGGTACTTTTATTAAGTAGTATGTAATTTTATCACTCCACGGCACGTGTCTCGTCTTGTCCACGTTGTAAGTCCACGAAGCTGTTCCGATAAGGTTCGCTGGAAAGGTCAACGGGTAAACTACAAGACTTCCGAAGGTCTTGTAAGTAGCGTACAGCAATAACCTAGATTGACGGCTTAACTGTTACCTATAACTTACACACTTGCATTAGCGTTCTTGCCTTTTACCTCGGAATCGCAGAAATACTTAAAGAAATTCTAGCACTAGCGTTCACTCGCACTTTTGTACATATACATATAATGAGCATATTACACGTGACTGGTTTTCAAACTTGTATCGATCACTGTCTTTCCAGACCGGGACTCGCATGTCGTGACCCAGCTTATTTTTTGTCAGGATATCAGCTGCTAATAGTGATAGATATTGAAAAAACGAGGTTATCCGATAGAGAACTAAGGTCACCGACATAGCTCAAAGAATTAGCAGGCTGAAGTGGCAGTGGGCAGACCATATCTGCCGTAGA